>JANHFL010008488.1:76553-89955 GCA_032468155.1 Oxyrhabdium leporinum
AGAAAGCAACCAGCCAACCCCATTCCCCCCCCCATGGTGAGCAGTAGCCTGTTGTACTACTTCTAGATTTACTGTCACATTTTTGCTTGAGTTACCATGACAGATCTTGCTGTCTGAAACAGTGTTCAATGTTTTGTTCAAAGTAACACTTCATGAGGAAGTGGGGTGGAAATTTCCAAAATGCAGGCAGTTGCTCTGAATAAAGACAGTCTTTTACTTTTATTCCTGGGCCTGGCTTGTTATGATCACCAGATCTGTTGGTATGAGTGGGTTACACTAGGGCAGCCTTCTAATGATTGGAACGTTCCGTCTCCCACAACCGAGGACTTTTGGTGTCTTGCAATAGAAGAGGCAAAACTGTCAACAGCTGTTTGCAATTCAGCTGCTCTAAACTAGCAGCATACTTAGTTCAGAGCCTAAAGTAGCTATCTCCTTCCATAGTTACTAAGGGTGACTAGGAGGAGCTAAAACGATTTCTAGAAGGAGGCTAAGAGAAATATTTTGCTCTTTCACAACAGTAACATATACCACAGAATCAGAACTGAGGTCTTGTTAAAGTAAATTGAAAAATTCTTATTGCTGGATGACAGAGGTGGATTGAGATGCATGCCAGCTTTCAGAGTATTCAGATCTTTATGTTATTTTATTTAATCTGCATATCTTCCATTCTGCCTTAAACGGGGTTGCAAAGACAATCCCGCTATTGAAATGCTTGAAGAATTGACTGTGGAATTCCTTGAAGAAGATGTCCATAGTGTTTTTTTTAAAATGTCCATAGTGGTTTTTTTTAATGAATATAAGTATTCTAGGCTTCTCCAACCTTTACATAAAATGTAGAGTTGTGTAAGCATTACATCAACTATAAGGCTGTACCTTCCTAAACATCATGTATTTTGCCAAATGAAAAACAGTTACACCAAAAAAAGTATAGCATCCCCCCAAAAATGTGTATTTGCTAGAGGCAAACACAATGTACACGTTGATGAAAATGATGCATGAAAATGCATTATTCCAGAAGGAATAAATTACACATCCTATATGTATAGTTGGAGAAACACACTTAAAAATGTTTATATATTTTCATTTTTAAAAGGAAAACATATATAGTGAGCAAGGTAGTTGAACAGAACTTTAGGGATTCCTAAATTGCTTGCTTTTCACAGGATAAATAGATAGTATTTTTCACCTAACTGAAGAACAGTCCTGTGATTCCATTTGAATGTGAATACCATAGTATGCAATTGATTCAGAACCAATACATTGCTGTGGTTGCTACAAGATAGATGTTGATACAATGCTGCACGAAGTATTTTGTCTACTCCTTAGACTTTTTCTTGAATTTGCAGTGAAATTTACAATTGGTCTAAATCAATTTCAGTCTACCTTGTCCAGGTTTTCTTTAGTACTCTGCATTGAACTTTCCATCATGGAAGCATGCTCACTAGAGTAACTTGTAAGGTAGTGAAATGAAGTGGATCTGTTCTGCACATATGCCCAAAAACCATCTCAGCTGGTTATAACATGGTTGACTGGTGATTTCATTTTTCATGTGGTTCACCAGATTGGTGCCAAGAATCCTATGCAGACCACACATTGGAAGATTTCCAGATTTGAGATCTCTGATTATAGGAATGTCCATGATTTATAGCATGATGGCATCAGTGACTGAAAAAAAATGCTTTTTGGTGTACATGGTAAAGTTAGATTTCCATAATTAAAGCACCAGTGGGGTGAAGAGAAAGCAGTGGTAGTAATTTTTCACTTTAACTGCTGTGGCAGCCTCCCCCCCCCCCCGTATTATGAAGCCAAAGCATTTAGCTTCTCATACTTGTTCTTGTTATACTTCGTTTAGTTGTATGAATACTTGTAAGCCATTTGTGGTCAGTACTTGCTGAGGACCAGTCCAAAAGGCTAGGTTGCATGTCTGAAGTCACAGAGGATATCAGCAGCTTCTGTTTCATCCCTGACCAAAATTAAATGTCATCCATCTACATGGTTTTGGTGATCTCCCTCTCCAATTCTATTTGATGCCTATTTTTGAAGACTTTTCCATGATGGCATCTTCTGAAGCATTGAACAGCAAAAGGGAAGATACATCCCTAGTGCACTTCAAGCTGACTGGGAATGCCTCTATCAGACCATGAAATCAACTCCCCAGGAAGGTTAGAACTACTTTTATTGAGATTGGCTATAAAAATACAGTCTGCTTCTGCTGTATCTCCTCCTTGTTGTAGTTGACTGCAATAAGGAGGTGTCTTTCTGAACCACTTCCAAATGTTATCTGGACATTTGGGACTTAAAAAAATAATGAGGACTTAAGTTGTAAAGTGGTGTGTTAGGCTCTTAGCGATTATGTAGATCAGTGTTTCTCAAATCTGGGCAGAGTACCCAAAATTGGGTTAAATGGGGTGGTGGTGTTTGAGTAACAACACACAAAGCTATTATCCATTACAACAGGGATGTTTAAATTGACTTAAAATTTGTCACGAGTACTAGAATATATTCAAAACCTTCTAAAAGTATGCCTACTAAGTTAAAAATCAATGAAATTACCAATGGTAATTTGTTGAAATGACATAAAAGTTATTCAGTGATATTGTTTTTATAATACACAATATAATATTATCCTTGAGTTATGACCATTCATTCATGGACCATTCAAAGTTACAATGGTGCTGAAGGAAAGGACTTATAGTAAGTCCCTGAAATTTGATAAGACTTTCTGATAAACAGTTTTGAGTAATGAAGGAAAAGAGTTTGGAAAGCACTGATGTAGATGATGGAAATATTCTTTGTATCAATCAAAATGTTCAATGTTGCATTGTACAAAATTATCATAGTTATTGCAAATATCATCACTGATGCTATGACCAAAATATAAATGTGCTTCTATGTTGTGCAAATCCCAAGCTGGCACAACACAGTAATACATCTGTATGTAGTTCTCAAGCCTACATACTATAAATGGGGAATGTTAATCTCTTGCTGAAAAGCTACATTGCAATAGACAGTGTATTATTTGTACTCTGCTGAATGACTTCCATGTCTGCATAGCACATCTTATATCACTGGGAAAAAATATGGTTGACTTGGAATTCCAGAGCAAACAGAATTGCAGAAGCATCAGTGTTAACCATTCCACTAGAGTTGAGAGAGAAATGAGGTACTACCACTTTTTAATATTTACCTCCTTATTTCTTAAAAAGCACTTGGGGAATTCAAATTAGTTCTGTGATGTGCTATTCTCTTAATAACCTATTCCTCTTGAAGACGGTTGATCTGATACAGAAATTAATAGACAGCAATACGTTTTCTCTAATAAGACATCAAATAGGTTGAAGGGGGATTAGGGAAATGACATGAGACAAAGAACTCTCTCCTACAGAAATACAATACCAATCTAAATCATGCTGGAATTGTTGTATGTCATAATAATTAGAATATTGGCAGAGGAATCAGTAACAGCTTAGCTCAAAACTCTAGTGTGAAGCTGTTTGGGTCATATATTTATAACCTAATGTAATGTAACTCACAGAATTGATGTGAGGCAAAATTGAGGAATAAGAATCAAGAATACTGCCTTTTGTTACTTGGAGAAAAAGTAAGATATTAATGTCATCAATCAAATAATTACAGTTCTTAGATAACATTTCTGCTGCCTGTTAGTACAACAAGAATGCAAAGTTAGCTCAATTGAGTGGAACTGTTATTGTACTAAATGCAAAATCAAGATATATTATGGATCCCACTCCTCCAAATAATAGTTACTGCTACTTGTGAAGAATATATACTAGTTTGCAGTGCTTAAGCTTCAGTTCTGTGTATTGTTATTTGGGACCAAGTTACAATGAATTTTTAGGAATCACTGCATTTCTGGGCGAATATGCATTAAATGATTGGGCAGAATTTTTTAGAATATATTGTAAAGACAACCTATGTAATTTCTACATCAATTACTACACTTTCTTATTTTCAATCATAATTACATCTGATGTATTGTGAGCCAAACCTTTATTGGTCTATATTGGGAAATCCCACAATATAATAACCTGCTCATTTTTTACTATTGTTTCGACTACTGCATATATGTTCCTCCAATTTTTCACTACTGGTAGATTTTAATGTTATAGCTGTTCCAGTGAATCATTTTGGTAACTGTGTTATGTCATTGTTTATAATCAATTTGTGAAATCTTCTTGCACAAAATTATTTGCATGAAATTATTACTTGCATTTGATTATTATTATGTGTTATTATCTGTGAAAAGATGTTTGGTATAACAAGCAAGTCCTATTTATTCCCTCCCGTCTTTAGTTCTGCCAAAATCTCATGTTTAAAATCAGTGTATTTTCTCGAGAAAAACCCAAGCAGCTATGCGGTCATGGGAACCTGGAACAAATGACGACTTGCTCTGGCAAGCAGTACTCTGTATGGCTGAATTCTTCATGTTTACCTTTTTACTTGACTTTCAATGACAGGTTAAAAGAGAGAAAAAACAAGAATTACTAAAATATCATGTTGGCCCAGTGAAACCAAGAATGTTCCCTGAGCTGCCAGTATCCCCAACTCTTCATATTCAGTTTGTTTACCTGAAATCTCATTGTATTTCAGATATTATCTGAAGAAGTTTGCCTGCAAGTGAAATTTATCAGAGTGGACACATTAACACCCATAAGTCTTTTCAATGTAGCTTTATATTGTTCAAAAGAGCTCACTCTCATTCCAAAAGTATACTCACACATACAGTACAACTCCTGGGAAAGCAAAGTTATTGGTGATTACTTCAAGAGGGAGACAACTCCCTTGATGCAATGCACATTTGGAGCTGTGGCAGATGTGCTAGAACTTCAGTGGAAAGTCCCTTGAGTTTTACAAGCTGTGGCATGAATTGGGATTTCTACATATATAAGGAACTTCTAGATTGAGCTTTTTATCTATCTGTGTCTTCTGAACACTAGGGCTCCATGAGAATTTGATGGTATTTTATGAGAGACTAAGGGTGGGGAGTGTATGGAACAGTTTACTCTTATACAGCCAATTTATTTATTTTTTAAAGTTCTGCAGCCTATAAAAGTTTGAAAAACTCTTCTAAATAATGGCCTTTACCTAGTGCTTTTTATGCTCTTTCAAAAGCTTAGACCAAATGAAGGTAAAAACTCGATATGCTTGCTAAATATAGGACCAGGTTCTAATGGGAACTGTTTTAATTGCAATGATATTGCTTAAAGATGAAAAAGTAAAGGCCTTACGAAATCAATAATCTACTGAATAACCAAATAACGAGAGAAAATATTTGTCTGTATGCATTTAAATTTAAACATGGGCAAAATGAGGCATGTTGGTTCTAAAACAGTACATCTTACATATAAAGTACTTCTCAGTTAATGAGAGCAATTAGAACAAGAATTCCATTGCTAAGAGACACAGTTGTAAAGTGTGGAACAGTAACATGCTACTGTGTCCCTTAGCAATGGCAGCTGTGTACTTCCAGTTGCCATTATTAAGTGAATCCCTCACCATTATTAAGTGTGTACTGCCATGTGATCATCCTATGCTTCCTATTTTGGCTTTCCCCTTGACTTTGCCAGTTGGAAGACTGCAATGAAGGCCATAAATGGTGATATGTGATCTCAGGGACACTACAGGAACCACAACTCTGAGAACCTATTGCAAGTATCACTTGTTTGGTACAATCATGCATTTGAATAGTTGCTAAACTAGTGATTGTTCATCAAGGAGCACCTATAAGTTATTGTGGCCAAAACCTGGCTCACCTAAAGCAACCAAGTTAAATGATCCCAATTTTATATCACAACCACATGTGCGACAGTTTCAGTTGAGAAATTGATTATCTAGTGCAGGGGTGTCAAACTCACATCATCACCGCAGCATCAGGTGACATAGTGCGGCTTCTTTCTTCTTCACTAAACTGGGCGTGGGCGTGACCAGCATGTGACGCATCAGGGCCCTGGGCTGGGAGTTTGACAGCCCTGATCTACTGCATGTTCTGGTATGTACTTGTTTAGAATTAATAGACATGGTAAGTAGCGAATTTTATTCTGGTGATTTTTAGCTTTTTACGTCTTCTATAACAGCAAGTTGTGGTTTTTCTGGACATTTTGCAGAATCAGCCACATCGTGTACTCACTGTTCCAAATGGGCCCCAATTGCGACAAAAATGTTTGGGAATCTTGATCTAAATTTTTTCAACTACAATCAGGATTCTTTTTAATGATGATGATGATGATGATTAGCAAAAAAAAATGCCTTTTCAGTGACTGATATGCCGGATATATACCAGATAAGCATTTTTTTTCTGTGGGTTTCACTAGGCCAAATGTATTGGCAGGATCAGCATTGGAGAAACAATCTCCCTACAAAATAAGAAGCTGCAGCTTCAGATTCATTAATCAGAAACATGCCTTTTGCATTATTTTTGTGACTGTGCTGGCTAGTGAAACAATTCAACAACTTTATCAACAGCTATTAGTCATTATTGCTGTATGCTACTTCCATTAGAATTATGTCTTTATCAACTGCTACAGAATAAAAACGTCCTCACAATCCAGTTGTGGGTTTTTGGAAGACTGCACTAGAAGAAACAGTAGTAGGTGGTGAACTTTTTGGTCTGATTCAACACAGTGTAATGAGAAGTTGGTATTTTGAACTACTTTTGAAAGCAAGTAGTGTTCAGGTTTAGCAACTGTTCTAAATTATAACAACACTGAACAAATGCTAGTTATGATTAGTCTTTGGTGTTACAATCATTGCAGTATTCCTATGGTCAAACAATTGCAGTTTCTGACATTCCCTGCCAACTTCCCACAAGCAAAATCAGTGGGGAAGCTGGCAAGAAATCAGAAATCACAATCACATAAAGTCCTCACCTAATATCTTGCATAGTCCTCAAGTTACGATAGCTAGGACTGTCAGAATTTCCTTTGATAAACAATGCAATCACATGAGATCATGATTTATGACTGCTTCACTTAGAAATGGAAATGCCAGTCCCAATTGCCACCATTACCCAAGGACCTCCTGTTGTGCTGAAAAGCTTTCCCTGTCTTTTCCCCCCACTAGTTCTCATTGTTAAAGTGAATTTTCTTTAGAATTTTTTCTAAGGAGAAAATTTTGGAGAAATTCTCTTACATATCTTACATTTATTCAATTATCAGGTGGCTAAGACATATGAATATTCCTATTTCATCATACACTTATGTCTCCAGTGGTCTGTAATCTCTCTAGCTCCCACTGTGCCCAGTAAATTTAATCAATAGTGGTAATAAAAGTAAATTGTGCTCTTAAAAATGTGTTGGAAAATTTCTGATGCTCCTGAAAACTTTCAGTGCAATGATCCACCTTACTTCTTTCATTTCAAAAGGAGATTTGAACTCAACTTTAGTTCAGGAGTTGATGCTATTTACCAAAATCAGGGTTAAGCTATTTGTGGACTCACGTCTACATGGGAATCCAAATTCCCCCCCACCCTTTTTGGTGGCAGCATTTTAAAAAACTACCTTCATTTGCACTGCCAATTCTGGGTTTTGAGCAACACAAAAATATTTATAGTTTAAGTCTAAAATAAAAGGGGGGGGAGGAAAAAGTATGAGTAGACCTCTACTTATGATCATTTATTCAGTGTTTATTTTAAGTTACAATGGTGCTAAAAAAATGATGGCTATGATAAGTTAAACAGTTGCACATTTATGGTGGTTACAGAGTTCTGGCCATGCCAGGACCCCTGTGATCGCATGATCATGAACTGGTTGCTTGGCAACACCCTGCACTTACAATCAGTTGCCGCTGCCTGTCATTACATGATCACCATTTGCAAACTTCCCTGCCATTTTCCCAAGAAAGTCAAGGAAGGGAAGGTCATAGGTCATTGGGGTAAGTCTCCCCTACCCATGTATTCTCCTCCAGTCTTCCATGCATGCGCCATACTGGCCACTCACACACACTCGCCAACCCTTATGGTACCTACCTCTCATATCCCATGCAATATCTACAAACCTTATGATGTCTTCCTCACACCCCATGCTCCCCCCTCAAACCTTGCCACCCCTCTCTCACGCTCTCATATACCTTCAAACACCCTTTCCAAGCCTCATCAACTCTCCCTTGCATCCTCGCAAATCCTCCTCAACCTTCACCCTGCCTCTTTTGCATCCTCATTTCCCTCGCACATCTTCACCAAACCTCGTTGCATCCCCCTGCATCCTTACTCTCCTCTGCATGCCCTCCCCACCCTTACCAGTGTGCCTTCACACTCTTACACCCTGTCTCACTTGGCAGCAGCCTTTAGCCTGGCTGAAAACTGTCTGGGACTTGCAACGTCCTGCCAGCTCCCTCAATGACTTGGTTGATGGCCAGAAGTTGCCTCACCTGTGACAGTAGTATTTAGTTAACAGCAGCAACCAGGACTGTGGAGATTACTGTCACTAAGCGATGCAGTTATGCTCCAGGAGCACATCACTTGGCAATGGAAATTCCCAGTTGCCATTGTAAATTGAGAACTACCTGTAATTTTGCTTCTCAAATGAAGAATGCAGGAAAAACATTCCAACCCTGCCTTTGTACATGATATGGCACCATCCACTTCACATTATCATAGTAGCCCTTCCCCCTCTCCTTCCCAAAATAAACTTTAACAGCACAGCTTCTCTAGCGCTACAACATTGCTTGTTCATGCCCTAGATAAAATGCCTGATTTTTTTTTATCAATGGTATGAAAAAGGAGCGAGCCCGTACAGTATTCCTGAAAGCACCAGCAGCCAAAAGACAGCACAGACACACAATTGCTTTTTTTCTTTTGTCTGGTGAGCCTGGCTGAAGAATGCGGGTTGCCTGGAAGATAAGTGAAGGCAGTTGCAGAGAGAACACCCCAGAATGTTTTGTCTTCCTAGACTTCCCTACAAGTGAAAATATTTTTAAAAAATTAACTGCTACCATTTCTAGTGTTCGCTTGTTGGAATTCTTATCAGTATTATGTCTGTTCGTTACATTTTGCCCTTGAACATTTGAAAATGAAAGCCAGTACAGATGTTAAATTAAGAACGTTTGAGATTTTTTTTTTTTTTTTTTTGGTCTACTGCAGAAACTTAGTACACAAGGCAGCCATCCAAAGACTTTCTTGGAACGGTTTCCAGTTTTATGCTTTAAGTTAAGATTCCTATGCTTTCTTTTCCAACTTTATGCACTGTCTATGCTTTGTCATCTTGAATTAGTAACTTTAAAGTATAACCATGAAGGTGAGGCTTTCTAAGGTGGCAATAGACAACCCCCCCCCTTTTTTTTTTGCTAAGACTCTCATTCTGTTTACAATTAATATAGTTCGTGTGTTTGATCAATTTTTTTATTCTTTCAAACTCCTTGTCCAAATCAACTGAATGCACAGGTACATTCAGCTTATGTATTGAAAAGTAGAGATTAATAAAGAGATGTTTTTATATCTTTTTACAGATGCATACATAACATACAGATCTCTCCTGAATTTGGGGATGATTGTTTCATACCCACACATGTCTATGTATCCAACATGGAGAGGTATTGGGTGTAAGCATATCAGATCCATTGATTCAGATTCTTTAGAAAATATCTGAAATGTTCAGTTAAACAATATATTGATAAATATTAATGAAAAATTAGCAATTTTTAGTTTGCTTTTTCCTAGGTTTTTTTTTTTTAAATTCCTGGCTCATTCCCACTTCTACATTCCTTTTATATTAACAGCTTTAGAATCTCATTCCTCTAGCAATGAAAAGACCTGCATTTGTATGACTGAACCTATACAAGACTCTTCAATAAAACACAACATGTTTTCCAATTATTACAGCTCTGCTTTGGTGAGAATACTCTAGATCTGTTTTTGTGTCTGAGAATATAACACCTCTGACAGATGAGGAGGAGTTTTAGGGGTGGGATGGGGCGGGGCAGGGCATCACCTCCTTTACCTGTTTAATTGACAACAGAAAGGAGACAAAGCATTACAGGTTATTGTAATTATATTTACTTCCATTTCTTTTCATTAGCGGCATTTTGTTAACTTTCTAAATTATGCACTGTTGCCTTGACCTATATTTTTAACTGCCTGAAAGAATAATAAAAGAACTGAAAGGCAGTAATTTTGGTCTTAAAGTTTGAACTTCAAATGCTTGTATTTTTAGTGCGTAATCTAAAGGTGCTTGTTAAATGGAGGGGAAAAAAACAGATTTAGGTCAGCTAATGAGAATATGTTCATGAAAAACAATTCATTTGTGAGGGATTTTTTAATTATTCATTTTGTGCATGTTTAAACTGATAATTATGCAATATCACATCCTGATCAATAAATTCTAATATGTTGTTAGACTGTGATATCAATGAAGTTTTTTACACTCTAAAGATCCTGCAAATTCTTAAATGTAACAATAGGAGTAACTGTAAAATAAAGAGATCCAGCCACAATGATATAATGTTAACAATTTGTATTTGACAATGAATCTAAGCTGCTTCCCATTCCAAAGGCTATCAGAATATACTCTATTGTATTCTTAGAAAATATTTGAGATTCAAGAAGTACAAGGCATGCTTAAATCCTTGGAAACTATGTATCAGACCTGGTGGCTGATGGATTTTCCAAATGGAAAATGCTCTGCTGAGAAATTTGACAAGCATGGAGCAACTGTTCTAAAGAATGCAGTGTACAGCTTTCAGATTGAACAACAGCAATTGGATTAGGCATTCATCTCAGTATACTGAAGTATCACACATTTCAGTACTATCAATAGTATACAGTCTGTGAAAATGGTCCTAATACTTCATCCATTAAAGCAGAAAAAGTATTTTAACGGGAACTATTGACTCTAAAATTGCTTGACTTCTGAAGAACTACTAATATGTGGCTAGCACAAGATAGGTTTATTAGGAATGTGAATATCCACAAAATATGTTGTTAAACGGAGAATAGCCCACATAATAAATACTGGTTTCCTTCTTCAGAAGAAACATTTTGTTCTTCCACATGGACTGGTATAACATGATTAGAATTTACCTTGTCTGGAACTTGGTCATTTCTTAAAGATATGTGCCAAGGCTGAAGGCTTTGTTTTATTTACTTTAAAGTTGCAGAAATTACTTGCTATTCTTGCATGATCTATAACAGCTGAGCAATCTTTCTGTGCTGTTGAGAGAGACTGAAAACTTGGCTGAAATCTAGCAAGGACAAGCGTGCCTTAATCACTTTGCTCTTTTACATTTGCACAAGGACATCAACTCTGACAGTGCAACAGTCAAGTCACCATTTGTTGAAACAACTGTCAATGTTTTCTAGGTTTTTTGGAGCCTTTTACAATACGATCTGTGTGGTAAAGCTTGAATTATTGTATTTCTCAGCTGTAGTTTTCTTTAGCAAACATAGCAACGTACAAAAGGTGCTGAGGTACATTGGTTGCTACCTGTTTTGTCTGATTGACAGTTGGAAAAAATAAATGATTTGAATAGATTTCAATATGAACACACCAACAACACAGATTCCCAGCTGGAGTAATTTCAAGCCTTAGCTGGTTTGAACCTCATCCAATCCTTTTCTTTTGATTCACATAACACACAAAAACTCTGTAATCCCTGTTATTCTTTTCAGTAAGTCACCCAGAAGGCCTGTAGGGAAATTAGAATACACTAAATGCCAATAAAGGAGAATATTTGTAGCTCAGGGTTGAAAAGAGGGGTCCTTAGTGCTCTGAGTTTGCTTGTTTTCTTGTAGACCTTTCATTATCCTAACTAGGTTACCTCATAAGTGCTATACTAACTGCACTTACTGATCATGAGGCCTAGTCACTTATTTTGCATTGGGAATAGTGCTTTTAATCATCTATGGCAAAGTTGGGTTTTCAAAAGTGATTGATTCACAAATATGCCTCTGTGATCCACCACACTCTAAGTATGTTATGCTAGGTATGTTTCTTTTTAAGATGATAGTGGGAAATTCTTCAGTTTTTTTCTGAATGCTGCCTATTGTTTTCCATTTTCTCCCTACTCTTAATGTGATTGCTTTAATACAAATCAGTACAAGAAGTTACTGAAAATAAAGAGAAAGAAAAGAAAAGAAAAGAAAAGAATATGATTGATCTCAACCTGAACCTCTTTCTTATGAATGCTACAAATCAGTACAATAACTTTCTGAAAATAAAGCGAAAGAAAAGGCAGGCAGGCAGGCAGGCAGGAAGGAAGGAAGGAAGGAAGGAAGAAAAAAAGAAAGAAAGAAAGAAAGAAAGAAAGAAAGAAAGAAAGAAAGAAAGAAAGAAAGAAAGAAAGAAAGAAAGAAAGATGCTGCCTTGTGTAGTCTTATTATAGATGTCAGGATTTAAGTATTAAGTCCTCCTATTATTTTCAATTTTGACTCTCATGAGAACCAAAATTCAAGGCTGGTTCATCATGGTGAGCAGGTAGCATACTGTATGCTGAGGATGACTGTCATCCAGGTACAGCATAGGCTATTTTTGTCATCCTAATTACTCAATAAATCTAATGTTCTTCATATATTGATACATTCCAATTTTTTCATTGGTCAGGTTATGATTGTAGTGGAGCCTGCTCATCATGGCTGTAACATGTGATGGTCATAACGTTTTTGCAGCAGTCTTAAGTGAATGTTGTTATTAAATGAATGCTGCAGTTATTAAGCAATCAGTGGTTTCCTATTGGCGCATTTTGCCAAAAACCAGTAACCAAGTAAATACCAATTTTCTGCAAAACTGTTGCAAAATGCAGTCATGACACTGCAAACAACCATAAATGAGTCCTGATTGCCAAGTACCTGAAGTGCAGTCACATAACTGCATAGAGGGAAGGTGAATCCAGATTGTAAGTACCCCAAGTAGGTCCATCAGAACTTTGAAGGGTTGCTAAGCAATTGGTTGTAGGTCGAAGACTCCTGTATACCCAAAGTTAAGCCCCATAGACAACTACAGTTTTATTAAATAATCTTTTTTCAGAGAAATTTTTATTGTCTATAATGGGTTTAAAATTGAACTGTATTCCATAAGGAAACAGAAGTCAAATTATATGTCCAATCTTCTTCTTCTTGTTGTGCCATATCCGTCATCGGACATGGCAATCATGTTGGCGATCCTATTTTTATCAACAGCCACACAAAAAAGTGTTGCAGAGTTTTGTCCAAACCAGTCCCTTAGATTTTGAAGCCATGATCTTCTTCTTCTGCCTGGACCTCGTTTGCCTTTAATCTTTCCCTGGAGGATTAAGTGAAGTGTATGTCCAATGATAACTGAAAAACAGGAAAATTGTCATCACCCTCACCATAAAAGAGCAATCATTTAGATGAAGAAGATAATAATAATAATAATAAGTTTAATTTATATACCGCCCCACTCCGAAGACTCGGGGCGGTTCACAACAGTTATCT
>JANHFL010008488.1:90055-119326 GCA_032468155.1 Oxyrhabdium leporinum
CTGGCTCATATTTAAATGATTGTCCACTAGGACTCCAAGATCCCTTTCACAGTTACTACTATTGAGCAAGGTACCACCTATACTGTACCTGTGCATTTTGTTTTTCTTGCCTAAATATAGAACCTTACTTTTTTCACCATTGAATTTCATTTTGTTAGATAGCGTCCAATGTTCAAGTCTGTCAAGATCCTTCTGTATCTTAAACCTGTCTTCCGGAGTGTTGGCTATTCCTGCTAGCTTGGTGTCATCTGCAAATTTAATGAGTTCCCCATCTATTCCCCCCCCCCCATCCAAATCATTGATGAAGTTGTTGAAGAGTACTGGGCCTAAAACAGAGCCATTACCTATTGTATTAAAGACTAAGAATAAAAACCTGATGCTTGGATGTTTACGATAGATGAAAAACACAGAATTGATGTTACCATATTGCATTATATTTTTGTTTTCAAGACACCTCACCAAGTTCTATACTGGGCCTAGTGCTAATAGCTTGTGATCTGGGAAGAATAATTTGTAGGGCTTGCAATGTTTCAAATTCAGAGGCAGAAGATATGTCAAAGTGTGCAGGAATACAAATGTAGCACTTGTCTGAAAATCCTTAAAACAGCCATGCCGTTTTCCAGGATTGCATGACTGTCATCTAAACTATCTTGCAATCTCAGAAAAAGAAATATTTGGTGGCAATACTGCAGACTACTATGTTTTTCTGTTCCTGAGTGCTTCAAAATACCTTGTGGTCTTTGAATCCAAAACACGGTACGGCTCTAATAATTTGCAGACAATTCCCTTTGACCTTCTCCATGTTTTGGCTCCTCTGACATGCACTAAAGTCTGTTATATCTGGCTGAATTGCCTGAGTGCTAGATTACTTCATTTAGCCCTTAAAATATTTCAAATTAAAATAAGGAATGAAACAGAATAGCCTCCAAACATATCTTGATTAGTAGCAACAGGAGCCTTAATCTCTGAAATAATCCTTTCAGTCTCATCAAAATCAACTTTAGTTAGAACACAGACACTGTATAAATTAAATGATATGCAATATAATCAGAGCAATGCATAGTCATGTAAAGTCAGCCAGGAAAAAGATGTGTCATCCTAAGGAAGTTC
The DNA here is from genome assembly GCA_032468155.1 of Oxyrhabdium leporinum. Lineage (NCBI taxonomy): Eukaryota > Metazoa > Chordata > Lepidosauria > Squamata > Cyclocoridae > Oxyrhabdium > Oxyrhabdium leporinum. The sequence goes on from JANHFL010008488.1 coordinate 91,166, forward strand.
CTTCACTTGACTGAAAAGAACTTTGTCCTAAGTAGTAGATATGTGAGGAGTTCTGCTGCAAGCCACTATTTCTGCAAAGGCTATCATTAATTAAGCTAATTCCATCCTCTCCCTATCCCCACCTCTGGTCTCTTGCCAGGAACATTTCTGAGATCATTTAGTTAAACAGCAGAATTCTTGACACATAACTGTTGTTAAAGCAAAAGACATACAAAGAATTAAATGTAAACTACACCTCTGGCCTGGAGAATGGGAGGTTTGTGTTCTCTGTCAGACATGAGTTGGTATCTTTCAGTTAATTTGTTTAGAGGGCAGGGGCAAAAACTAACTCTTGTCCATTGCCAAGGTTACTCAGCTGTATAATCAGCATTCAAACCTCTTCAGCACAGTCAGAGAATTTGGGTCCAGTTTTTAATTTTATTTTTGGCCAACAATGATAAAGAAAGGCATAAATTGCACACATTTGCTTAGGTATTTCTGCTCTTGGCTTACTGTGTAATGAGTTTCTAATTGTTTCCAAAGTTTACCGCGGATAAAATGGTTAATCTGGGCGATGACAAAAAGGAAGCAGGAAAATAACGTGGCACACTTGAATGAACTGCAAGGAAATAAAGTGCACAACATGTGATAATGCCACGACGCCGTGTTGCTGCACATTTCTGGGCTGAAAAGATATAGCTTGATGGGTAATTTGTCATGCTGTGCAATAGAGAACAACAGTAAAGAGACTTCAGACAGAAGAAAATTACACAAATAGTAGGGTGGAAAGGTATAATTGAAGATGGCAAAAGATTGAAAGAAAGACATTTAAAATTACTGTACTGACCTGCTAAATGCACTTGGGCGTGGAATCCTGACCCCACGAGAAGAGGCATTAAATGACTACAGGCTGTGACACTACTACGGGATCATGCCAATCTAGCAAAGCGCTTCAAATGAAGGAGGGGAAGAAAAAGGCACCAGCTGAAGTTAAAGTTAAAGTTCCTGATGCTTATTCCAAAGGAATTCCATCTACTCTGATGGGTAATATGTGATAAAGAAAAGAAATAAGAACTTCCAAAGAAATTTTGTAGATGGAGAAACTTGAACAGTGCTAGAGACCTGGGTTTCTGAAGGGTTGTGCTCCTGTATGCCCATCCATGTTATCACAGCATTATCATCATATTTTTTTTATCCATCATAGAAATTCTAAGACCAAAAATAGCTCATAATTTAGGTGCCTTATATTCAAGTTCAACTCCATAGTGATTCCATGAACAAATGTTTGCCATCTTAATATGTCCTTGTTGTAAATAAAACATAGCTCTTCCAAGAGCAGTCGACTAATCCCCTTGATCTTGATTATCCAACCCATCCAATGTTTCTTTTTCCTTTTCCTGCCAAGCATAATCTATTATCTGTTTACATCATGTGCCCAAAGTATGATAGGTATGAAAATTTGGAAAGAAAGAGCCTTGGAGTTAGAAAGAACTACAACCAAAATATGCTGAAGGTGCTCTATAGATCCAAGGTCAAACAAGCAACATGAAGTGCATTATTGTTTAAATACAAAGCAAAGAGACATAAGAGTTATATCCTGGGTTGTTTTATATGTATTGCAGGCTATATTTTGTAGTAGCTGATCACCATTATTAGGACATTTTATATCTGCAATGAAAGCAACATCTATCTAAGTCCCGATTCTTCCACTGTTCACTCCTAAACACTGATTGAACTTTTAAAGAAAATTCTATTGCTGTGCTCTGACAGCATATGAAATTGTTCATCATCTCATGGGAGCAGTCAGTCTTTGCTTATAAATGGCATTGTCTTGCTTTAGAAATGCAAGTCTCATTAGCATGGTGATAATTATTGGAAAAGAAGAGGCAGAGAGAGATGGAGTTTTAACCTTTTCTGTGAGTAAAATTCTTCTCTGAAGCCTTTATTTGCATTAAGAGGAGCTTCCTCATTTCAAAGGTGAAATGCGTCCAAATGCCAAAGGCTGTTTTCTTCAGTTACCCAATACAACCATTGTAACTAGTTCATCTATAAGAGTGCATCCATCGCTGTTTCCTGTTCCTTTTCCATTACATCCTAGAAATTGGCTATGCTGAACATGTATCAACACATACTCTTCTGCCTGGGTTGAACAGAACAGGGCAAGCAATGGCTATACTGTAATGGCTATACTGGCAGCTAATGTGACTAATGTTGGTTAATGCTGGAAAGATGCAGGAGTTGAGATGGCAGTGCCAACCACAAGTGAGGAAAGGAGCAAGAACAAAGTGACAGTGGGGAGTTTGAGAAGGAAGGAATTCTCCAGCTGTGGGGCTAAGTAGAAGGTGCTTAAGCACAGGGGTTAAAAACAACAGCTGGCCTAGCTTTCACAAATTATCCACATTTGAGAACAGCCCTGGGTATCCCTGTGCATATTATAAAGTGAGCTATTAGACCTTTTCATATAAGTTTGGGGGGTTTTTTTACCTTGAAAGGGATGTTCATATAGATTTCAGGGTCAATTGTTGTTGGGTTATACTGTTCATTCTCTTTTTGGGGAAGATGGGATTCTTGGAATTTAAAGAGGGACAGCAGAGGTAACCATGCCTTGGATCTTCTGCTTTGCTTGGGTTTTAAAACACCCCAGACATCTGTTCCTTCCCAGTGGCAAAGGGACTGTCTGCCTTTATACTTTTTCCTGAGAAAAATTACCTCACTATGTTTAGACACTGGCAGAAAAGAATTTTCCTGTGTTTGCAGGGAATACAAAAAAGAAAAAGAAAACAAGCCAGGGCCACTCTTAGGGAGTAAATAGTGTTTTTAGGTCCAAGAGAAGAAAAGAAAAGTCCAAGATAAGATCTTACTCCTTTGAATTTTAGATAAGATTCTTTTACATTCCTGCTACATTCCTCTTTCTTTTCTACAGTTTTTTTAAGTCCCAAATATGGGACCCGCTTTTTACCCTGCATTTATTAGGACATTCTGTACATTGGTGGTTCCCACTATCAAGGCTAGAGAAAAGGAATGCTCTTAGGAATGATTTTCCTTGGAACCTTCACAGCATTCCAGGCTCTGCTGTATATTTTCCCACTGCCACTTTGAATCAAAGAGTTTGAGGGAATGCTTGTTTTGTAGTCTTTGTGTCTTCTCTCATTTACAGAACTAGAGAGAAAATAGTATGATTATACACAAAATGAAAAGCAAAGATGGGCTCCTTATGATCTAAGCCTGCCTTCTGGAACTTACTATGATTCATCTCCACAGCTTAGATTAGATGATTTTTGTTGGGGAATGTGGGAGTGGGTATGAACTAATGTGGCTGAAGTATAGTAATGAATTAAGAGTGTTAAATGGAGAACTGATGCACAGGCAATGGTGCAGTTGCATTTTATATTTGCAATGCACCAAGATCTTTCATTGAGGATATTTTGTTCTTTTTAAAATGTGTGCTACCTTTTGGGGTTTATATTAGAGGACCTGCATTTGTTCTCATAAAATGGAGGGAGCCATTTTATGAGAAGATTCTAATGAATACAGAAAGCTTGGGAATGACCAAAAACCCTGTGTTATTATTTGCCCAGGCTTCTCTTCTCATTAGGCCCTTTAAAAATATGTATGGTTCGTTCTCTTTTCCTTCTCCCATCTTTCTTGCTTGTTCTCCTTTGTTCCACCCACCTGATGGAATGGACAAATATCTTTCAGAGCAAAGACCTGATTTATTCTTTTCAATGTGATTTCTTACATACCCCAAATGTGTAACACAATGAACATTTGAGATGTTTGGTTATTATGGCAATGGTGAACATGTTATTAAATAAACAGCATGGGAGGATAAATGGTAAATGGGAATTAACAGCTAGTGCAACGACTGAAAAAAATGAATAAAATAAAATAAAACTATATTTATTATAGGGCTGAGGTATGCTTACTTATTGCTATGTTATGTATTAAAAAGTTACTCTTGCAGCACTTGGAACATGAAAAAATTCTGGACTTGAATTTGTGGATATAGTATGTTAAAAAACAGACCTATTAAGGCCTCCATTTACAATACAATAGAAGTATGAGTGTTAATCCTATGATATATTATAAACAACCCTTTTTGCATGAAGCCCTCTCTCAATAACTTTAGACCAAGTTAGGCCATTTGACATTATAAAAGGGGGTCATTTGGCTTTAAGCTCAACTAAAAATACCAAAATGCATCCTCAGAGATTTCCATTCTTCCTCTGAGGGGTATGCGAAGAGTGGGGATCAAGGAAGAGGCCTAGTACAGCACATACTAGAAATTCACCATGGCAACCACCTATTCCATTTTCACTTGGGGTGGCAAAAATTATTTTTCTGTTTATGTATATGGGAGGGTGGATAAGAGAGATGAGCAGAATATAGTTCAATAGGTTTTAGTATGCTTGAGAACTAAACTGTAATATTTGTTAAATACAATCTCTGCCCTCGCTCCTTTTCTTTTTTTTTTTGTGGTGTTACTGCAAGCAGGGAGGGGTGAAATATAAGATCAATATCAATTTAAAACTTCTCTTTCTAGCTACAGGCTTTGTAAAACTCTCCCTTCTGTCTAATCCAATGCAAGGGCTTAAAAGTGAAAAACCTCTCTTGCATGCCTGCCTTCAGCTTTTGGTAAACTCCTGCACCCTTTCCTGCCCCCCCCCCTTACACACACACACACACATACCAGCAGCCATGGAAGCAAAAAAAAATGTAAAGAATTTCCAAAAGTAATAGCAAATTAACATTCTTTGTGTATTGTGGCCTAGATCAGAATTAGGCTTAACATTTTACAGCAGAGGAGGAGCAGGAAAGAATAATTGTATGTTGTATACTCCTCCCCCCCCCCATTTTTTTTGGTAACTTCCTAATGTCTCAAAATTGTATTAATCAATAGTCTATCAAACTTTGGGTGTCTGGCTGTTGATCTTATAGGTGCCAACATTTCTTCTTTTCTCTAGATCACTTGTATCTCGTTACTGCCCTGAGCAATAACATTTTTCCTTTTTGTAACTTTACCCAAATATGAATTCAGATATACTGGCTGTAAAATCAGTATATGATTATGATTCAAACATAGTATGTCAAACCAGGCAATAGTAGCTTATTTATCAGAATTAACCAAACCATTGCTTAACAAAAGGAGCAGGCCTGTATGAAGGATGGTCAAATGTAAATAGGACAGCCCTAACCAGCTGAACAAAGTCCCATACATTTCTTACATGTAAAAAGGTATAGAAGTTTATTTGCAACTGTTTATTGACTTTTGATTTCCCCAGAACCCACCCCAACACCACTGGTAAGGAGACAGGAATATCATTTGATTTATACTGCCTTTACAACCTATAGAATACTTAAGATGGCTAACAAAATTTTAAAAACATAAGTCAACTGATTATTAAAAGACTTAATATTATTATTGATAGGAAATTGTGGAAAGAAATGTATCACAAAACCCATAAATAGCCCTACAAATAATATAAAAGTAGAAGGCCAAAATCTGATCATTTCACAAATCTATAAGATTTTGTTATTTTTAAATGTGATTGCAAGAACTCTTGGAAGCATGGAAGTGTTGTTCTCTGGCATTCATGCCATTCCATAATGTGTGTACAGTCTTTGATGAGATGTAGCAAATTTAGAAGCACAGAGTTAAAAGGCACCAATTAGGCTATTATATTGAATCCTAATGCAGGAATCCAAATTAAACAGATGCCTATCTAGTCTCTGAGGAGTCCTTCGTGCTCTCTGACTTGGTTGTTTTCTTGCAGACGTTTCATTACCCAAATGAGATAACATCATCAGTGCATAGTCTACAAGAAAACAACCAAGTTCAAAGAGCACCAAGGACCCCTCATTTCATCTCTGAACTATAAATATTCTTCTTTATAGATATCTAGTCTCTGCTTGGGTATCTAGTGAATGGGAGCTCAACACATATTTGGCTCAGCTTTGGGATATTTGGATACTTTGTTGTGCTGTTGAACTGCTATTCTGCTGGAAACTACTATTCTGAAATCCATCACTCCATGTTCTGCCGGACAGAATATCTTTTCAAGTATCTGAAGAACATAATCTCACTCTCCCTCAGTCTCTCTTCTCTTTACTCTGTGAGAACTGAATTGGTAGAGGTCATGGGTCAAAAATCATCCTGCCTGGTTCAGGGAGCTGGGAGTTTGGAGTAGAACAACCCATTTTGCCCCATATTGCCCACACTCCAATAAAATCAGTCAGCTTTGGGGGATTGAATAAGCTTTACTCAAGTTTGTGAAGGAATAATATTCATTTTACTTTGTCCCTTAACAGCCTTCTTCAAATCCAAAATGCAAGTCAGTACGTTTAACCTCATTCACTCAGGAGTTTCAGACAGGAGACTGAGAGGCTACAGTTAGTTTGCAACCACCCACTCTTGCTATAGAGAACTTAAAATCATGATGGAATACCAAAGATAAAGTTCCCCTCAAAGCTATTTGGAGCATGAGTAAGGATCTTTTTGATATATACAGAACAAACAGGATAGATGCATCATTATTGCTATCAATATAGGTGGGCATCACTGGAAAATTCAGCGGTGAAGTAATAGAACACTCCAGAGACAAATGGGATTTTAGAGTTTTGGCTTCTCCATCTTTGGTGGCTCAAGATTGTGAATAAAGGGAACATTTCAATCATGCAAACTTCTGCTTTTGTTTAGGATGGCCAATGAATTTGAAGCAATGTCCAAATGCTGTTTTGTGGCTGCTGAAGATGCCAAAGAATCCATCTGCTTCTGCAAAACTTGGCTCCAAAAGTAAACATCCATTTTAAGAAAATTAAATTAATTTAAAATCATAGCTCTACCCTTTTGTAGTAAATGAAAATCTTGTCAGATTTTGGCTATAACAGCCCTATTGATCTCAAATCTGTACAATATTTGAAATCTAATTTTAAAAAAGGATATTGAAATGACATTCACCGTCATTCAATATTTGCAGTCATGTAATTTATACATTTGCAGCAGGTTTTGCAGTCACAAACCTATTTCCAGTTTTGTGTATGTATGTGTTACATATTGGGTGAGAGAAGGGGAAAAGAATAAGTGTCTTACAGCTGGCAGAATGAGTCAGCGGGAACAAAATGAATGCATTGTGGAAATGTGGAGGAGGGGACTGATCAAAGGTCATAAGTTTTGGAAAAAATAAGAAAAACATTGGGGAAAATTTTTCAGAAGCTTAAATTTAAATCAGATTCCATCCAGGTGGAATTTCTGTTTTTCCTATATTACAAACAAATCTATTCTCAGTGTTGCTATCCTGTATTATTGCTGATAGATCTGTCAAACATTGTTATAACTAAATGAAGTCTTCATGGCCAGAGGCAGTGTATCTCTGGATTCTGTCACCATCCTCTTCTTTTTTGTGAGTGTCCAAAAAACAATTCCAGGAAGCATTTTTATATTTGTCACCTTGCATTTTCTTTCCTTAAGATATGTAAAAATAACAAAATTAATTGACTTTGTACCTGTTACTAAGCTGCAGTGCTTCATGCATTGCAACAGATAAGATAGTAACATGTAAAAATCATATATCTAAAATAACAGACTGATGGCTTATTCTATTTTGAAGCATGCAGACCTACTGTAAAAAATTGTTGCAAAGAGTACTAAATCAGTACTGTCACTTATTAACTGAAATGTGCTACATAAATAGTAACGCTAGTTCCATTGTTCTCTATCAGTAATACACCAGGATGTCAAGCTTGAAGCCTACTGGCACAAATGATGTATGTGGTCTGAAAATAACAACAATAACATTATATCTCGCATTTTCTTCAAGGCAGATTACATCTCTGTACAAACAGTACAGATTACACTCAATCTTCCTATTTTTTCTCTTTTACTCTATACTGTAGGTTGGAATGAGAGAGAGTGATTGGTTACCCAGCAAACTCCATGGTCAGATTGGGACTTGAATCTGATTTCCATACTATGAATGGAATTATAAAATCATAATTATACAATTATACCAGTTACTAAACTAATTTGTAAAATAAGTGAAAATGGTTAAAATACTTGCATTATACTTGGTGATGATGGAACTGCATGTTGCCATTTCCTCATAGGCTATTGAAAACAACAAGCATAAAGAAGCTTCCTTGTGAATCAGAGAATCAGAATTTATTAAACAACAAATCAAAAACTAACTGTTCTTTGCAAGGGCAGAGTCAGGTAAATACAAATACCAGGCCATATTACCTTTATGATTAAATTGTCTATCACCTGTGTCTGATCATGGTCTGTACATAAATTTTGATTGACTGATTGATCTATTACCTGCAGAAATGCTGACATATGAGCATTGCAGAAACTTTCTAAAAAGGCATCTCTGTTGAAACTCTGTGAAGTCTTCGCCACATGGAAGTTCTACTGCAAGACTATTGAGAATCCATTTCTTTTTACAGTCACCATGGATTTGCCACCTTGGGAATCCTATATAACCAAAATACTGCAAGAAGCCAGGCTGTATTGAATCTGAGGTACAGTAAAGAGCAAAAGCCCAATATTTTGCTCAACTAAACAGCCGCAGCTGATTGAATCCAGATGTTCCTTGAAGAAGTTGAATGCTCAGTTGGATCCTGAACTGGGAAGGTTTCACAAGTTATCCTAGAAGCAATCCTTGTGGCTGATGGCCTGTGTGAGCAAGCAATGGTCTGCGAACCATATGCAACTCTCCAGCCTCTTTTAAGACCAGGATTTCCCAAGATGACACTGCCAACACCCAACAACCTGCCAAAATTTCACAGCACATTTTAAAAAATTCAAAATAAGCTTGATACTGTTATGTTATTGTTTTACTTTAGCCCTTCCCACTTCCAAAGATTGAAAACAAGGCTTACATTTTTGATCAATTAAGTCAGCTAATACTTCAGATGCTACAAAGCTCCAGAAGCTGGGAAAAAATAAAGAAAAGTTGTAGATAACAAAACATCACCAACTCTTGGGTTATAGACTATGGACATACAGAAATTTTTATTAGACTGTGAAAATAGGCAGCAACCTCTCCGCTTTCTTCCCTTCTCTCTCCTTTGCTCCACAGTGTATATTGAGATCTTAGAAGATTCCTTCATGGAATTTCTGTATGGAGAATTTGCCGTGTATTTGGGGTAATGTTATGCTGTACTCACGTTAGTGAACAAATGTGCTCAGTGTTGATTTCTCATAATTATGCTGGAAAGAGGTTGTACATGCATGCATGGTTCAATTTACTACTGGAGGTCAATTAGCAGCATGAACTAAATCAAAGAGAAGAATGCAGTTGTCCACAGAGAAATGTGGAGTCTGTGAAAAATTCATTGACTCACATCACAAAATATTATAGTACAGAGACTGAGTGGTGTGATGTACTCCAAACCACTAATTAGAGTAGATCATGAATGCAAGAAGGAAAGTGGTAGCTTAGATCATCAAAAAAAATTACTTAATCTATCATTAAACCACTATGAAAAGATGGCCCTGACAAGCAGCCATGCCACTAAAGGACATCAGGATATGCAAGTTAGAGTTTCTGTGCAACCAGTTCAAACCTATATTATTTAGGAGCGTCAAAGCAATCCTAATGTTTTAGACAATTATCTAGAGTTTAGAATGGGAGTGATCTTTGGCCGTATCCTTACTAAGGAATTCTGTCAATGGGGAAGGAAAACAATCCATTCCAGAAGCCATATTTATATTTGCAAAAACTATTTGCTATAAATCTACCACTGCTGGTAAGATTTTATGGCATTCAATAGAGAAGAATCTCCACAGAAGAAGGATGGTGGCTGTGGCAGCCTTAATTTTACTGGATCCAAAGTTCATATGTCTAGTGGAGAGGCCTACATGAATAATTAATCTCTCCCCCATTGAACTCAATGGATAAGTAGAAAAAGTAAAAAAAACCCATCATATGGAACTAAATTTAAATGTTTGTTTAATATGTGCCTATGCATACCTTTTCACTGGAGCTGGTTTAAGGAATCTGGGATCTCAGATCTCAGTGTATCATTTGCTTAGGACAAACTCTCCTCCCACAGTATATACTACATTAACATAACAGATGATCCCTCTAAACAGAGCTGGTATTCAGCCGGTTCGAACCTGTTCTAGCGAACCAGTAGTTCCGGTGAGCAGTTGGCCCGCCCAACCACCCCTGCCCTTTCCTGTCCTATATTTCCCTTTTTTTAGCTCAACTGATTCGCGCGGCACAGCAGATTGCCACGCTTCAGCTGTTTTACTCACCAGCATAACATAGAAGGTAAGTTTTGTAGCTTAAAATGGGTGGTTTTGTAATGCTGCACACGTGCGGGTGAGCACGTGAAGCTCGCACTCACCGAACCAGTTGTTAAACGGTTGCAACCCACCACTGCCTGTAAAGTAATATGTTTAAACTATATATTTAAAGTAGAATATCCACAGAATCTGCATAAATAAATAAAAATGAATCTAAAAGCAATACTGTATATTGGATATAAAATTTAAATGCTTCTTTAGATTTTTTTAAAAGAATATCCTTTAAAGAGGCATACTTCCATTGACAGACAAAAAGAGAGAAAGAAATGCTTTTATTTCTAAAATACTATTTTCTTTGATTTCTGTCTTCCATATTTTCATATGTTGTAACCATTGCCTCTGTTTTAGTTACACAGAGAAAGCAGAGATTTAAAAAAAAAACATCCCAATGAGAGTACTCCCACTTCTAAAGTTGTATCTATCCTCTTGTCTTCTCTTAGCCAGTTAGATAGCCAGTTATCTATCTGCAAGAGAGCTCATCCTCTTAATCTACAAAAAGCTTGCTCAAGAGTCTTTTTGAAAGTCCAATTATACCATGCCAACTGGATCACCTTTATCAACATACCTGTTGTCATTCTCATTCACCCTCCCTTGGCTCTTTCTGCCACCCTAGGCATGACAGGCAACAAATGGTATGGCAAAAGGAAAAATTCACCAGTAGCAGAGTCCCCCTACAACAGCCTAGCCACTGGCAAGTGGTTCAGGAGCAGAGTAACATGTTTCTTACTCTCTCTCGCCCTAACGAATAGGAATTAAGGATTTCACCTGGATCGTATGCTTAGTGTTGGCAGGCATTACTAGACGAATGGCAGTCTTGCCAACATGCTTCCTCTGAATTCTCTCCTCTGTGCCAGAAGAGAATATTATTTCACTTTCTTCAATCTCTGCTGCTATTCATCATCACAATGTTCTATCTTAAGCTTTCTCTATTGCCTACTTGTCATTTCAGGTTGTGCAAAAAAGGAGGCAGGAATGTACAGTTGCTGGCTTAGCCAGGAGCAGACAGCAGCAAAATATTAGCATAGCAGCCAGCAAGGGGCATTGCAATAAGTAGAGCAAGGAGGGAAGAATATGCCCACACAACTGCTTAAAGTGGTTCCCATTTTTGCCAGCAGAGCTTGGGGAATGGCAGATGTACAGTTGTAAATTCTACCTTCACTCCCCGCTACGAAAAATTATTCAGGACAACACGCCTACCTGTGCCATATGTAATGGCCTCTTTTAAATTGGTTAGGTAAGATTCAAAGTGATCCTTACAATAACATCCCAGCCCTTCAAAGCCTTTTTTCCATTGGTCTCAGATGAAGGGACAAAGAGAGAAGGCGAACTGTCAGAAGTGGCCTTCCTCTCTTTTGATCATGAGAGAGTAAGACAGCTTCCCATGATCACAGACCTACTCTTGAGAACTCTCATTGCAAGCAATTGTGCCTTTTTCCTTAATGATGCACACAACTGGAAGTTGCAACTAGTTCTTAATTATTACCATCCTTGAATTTTGGACAGCCCTAGGATTAAGTTTTGAATTTAGGAATTTGTTTTAATGGATAAAATGTAACATATGGATATACTACTGAGAACAAGAAAGGAATTTCTTTTTTTACTCATGCAACTACTTACTCAAAATTAGTCTTTCAGATTTCCTATATTTAATATTGAGGGAGCTATAGAAGTCTTATATTTTGCCAGTACTGTAAACCAATTTTTGGCTTCAATTTAAAAAAACTTTGTTAAAAGTTGCTAATTAATCATTTTTGTTTTACACCTAGTTCTTTAACCTAAAAATATTCAGTTTTATAATATAACTCTTGGCAAGCTGAACAGTCTAAACAGGCAAGGAGATACTAAAGTCAAATCTGAACAAAGCAGAAAATAACACTGAAACATAATGTAAACCAGTGCCCCATAATGCTCACAATGGTTGAAGTGATTATTAAGAATTGTCTTGTGTCAATAATTCCAGAATCAATAATTTGACAATAGTTTTTATTAGGACCCATAAAATGCACAAAATTATAAGCAAGCTTCCAAGTTCTCTTTACCAAGCAGATATTAAAAATTATAAGGTAGGAGCCCAAATGCCTATTACAAGCCATTATATTATCAAAATGGTAAGTGTGTCATTACTTCTTCAACACAAAAGATTTGATTATGTCATTTGCATCATGTATGATATGACCACATAAAGTCGCATTCTTTCTGTAATAGCATCATGATGGAAATGCCACCATCTGCCCCTGCCACCTGTTTCTATGGGGAACCTATGGGTGGAAACCTCCCAAAAATGATTGAAATGCACGCCCCTAGGGTCTTAAGCCAGTACTTAAGGAGGAGGTACAAACTAAAATGGATCAAGTTCTGCTAGTTACAATTTATACACTTAACATTGTTAGCATGGCTCCTTCCTTAATATAAAGGTTATCACCACACCCATTGCCTTTCTATCAAGTCTGCTGCTAAGAATGACTGTATCCCAATTTTTTTCTCCATTATATCCTTTAATGTTATATCAAGTATTTAATTTCCCCATCTTGGTTTGGAAATGTCTAACATTGGCACAAAAAACCCCAATGTAACATATCCTTTTTCAAATACTGTTGGCATGATCCTCTTTTATTTGTTTTTGTATTTCTTTTGTTTACTGATTGACATGAGCATCCATTAACTTGTGCTGAACAGTGGCCTATACCCTATAGCAGGGATGTCAAATTCACGTCATCATGGCAGCATCATGTGACGTATTGGGACTTTTTTCCCCTTCGCTAAATTGGGTGTGTGCATGGCCAGTGCATGATGCATCCAGCCCGCAGGTCAGGAGTTTTACACCCTGCCCTATAGCATTTCCTGAAGTACATACACTCTTCCAAATTGGTAGATCTATCAGCTTTTCTCTAGGATTCAATATAAAAATTGTTTTGCCATCTTTTTCATACTATGAACCAACAGCCTGGTTCCAAGTGGATCCTATGTCCTATATTTCTTAACACATTTTTCATCTCCTCTATGTCAATCACTATCTCTTTCACATATTGAGAACTCTAAGATCCTTTAGCACTGTTGATCTAAGGAGCAGGAATCATTTCTGAAAATATGTCTTTGGCATCCTGGACTTCCCTCTCTTTCTTAGAAATTTAAATCACGTTTTCCAGGATTCCAGTTTCCTAATGTTGTTGGCATCAGTGTGAGCCATGAGCTCTATCTCCTTCCCAACCCTACCTTAGCACTTTATCTAAATAGAATACAATCTCCATGTTTGTATTAGGTGGACAAACAGTATGCGTTACATACATTCTTCACAGAACCACCTCTGTGTGTTGAATCACCTACTATTCAAATTGTACCTCTTCCAGAGGAGTATAAGAGAATCTAAAGTAACAAAAGAGAGATTAAAAAACTAATAAATAAATAAAGGTGCATCACTCAAGAATAGGATTCATCCTACTAAAACATCTTCCTTATCCCAAAACCAAAAGCTTCTAGTTCTTCCTAATAGAAAGGGAGCTGTGATTCTGTGATGGAATTAAATTATCATTCCAGAAGGTCCTACCTATACACCTCTCTAGCTGATTAAACATATAAACTAGTATATTCATACTAGTTATTGTTAGTAATTGTGAATTTATTTTTTTAAAATAACTATTGGACCTAAAGTGCTTAAATTACACTTTTATAGTTTGGACCTATGACTCAATAACTTTCCCAATAACTAAAATCACCTTGAATTGTAGTAAATGGGTGTGTGTGTACAGCAAATAAATGCCCATTTCATTTCACTTTGGCAACTAGAATAGACATTGTTTAGGTTCAATGGCAATCATTATGGTCCTCTGAATTAAATGGTAATGGTGCAGTTAATAGGTGTTGTAGGTAAAGCCTAAAAGATCTTCCTCCAAAATATGTCTCAAAATGGCTGTGAACAATAGCCATTTCCTGGGCTATGTAGCTGAAAAGGGAACAAATCAGCCTTCTCCAAGTGTTAATAATTATATCCTTTCTTGTTTTGTTTATTGATATAATGTTCAGACATTGACCACATCCAGTGGTGGGTTTCAACCAATTTCACAACCAGTTCGGTGATCGTGCGCACACACGTGCGCACACCTATCACGCACTTCATGTGCATGCTCAGCTTCAAAACAATCAGCTTACCTTCTATGTAGTAACACAGTAGCTACAGCTGATGCCCAGCAATCCGCTCTGCCTCACGAATCAGCTGAGAGGGTAAAGGAGAGGAAAGCGCAGGGGAGGGCGAGCGGGCCCAGCTGATCGTCAGAGCTACCAGCCGGGCAGCTGATCATCGTTGGAGCTCCCAGTTTGCCCAAACCGGTCTGAACCAGCTGAATCCTACTCCTGACTACATCTGTTTGTGATTGGTACGTTTGTTACCTTATATTCCCTTTCAGTATGAATTTCAGAATAACTGTTTAATATAATACAGTACAAGAAAATGTCTACTAAAATATTGTAATGCAATATATCTTTTTTATGCATGTATCTTCCAACAATTAGTTATTTGCTTTCTCAACACACTGTATTCTGTTCCTCCCTGATTTTTTTCTTCACCTTAAACTCTTCTGGCTTTCAGTCTACATTTAATGGCCATTTTACAATAATCTTCACTGAACACTAGGTTTCCCCTTCCCATTGTAGCAGTGTTATATTTATTAAATCTAGGAATTTTGAGGCACAAAATAATCCACTCTAAAAACTTAATTTTTCTTTTAACGTAAGAAGCCATGGTATATGCAGTATAATAGAACAAAACTCGAAGCATCAGTTTAAGGATTCAGTTTAAACAAAGATACATAAATGGCTTATCTTGACTGATTTCAAATAGTCTTGTTTTTCCTTGAGAAGAGACATCTGAAAATTGGCCAGGGATGTCTAAGCTAAACTTGCAGACCTGCATGTTCACATACTCCAGCCATTCACTTTCTTTGCAAAAACCACAAAATTGCCTTAAGAAAATCAATTTATTTCATAATTAGGAAACAAATCACATCTAGCTTACAAAGAGTACAAGGTATTACCTAACAACTCGGTGTTTTTGCCAATTCAGAGCTGGCTTACTACGGTATATCTACATGTCTTACGTCATCATTCTTTGTTGAAATTCATCAACCTTGATATTGATATAAATATAAGGGGAAAGGAGAACATATACATTTTCAGTAGAAGAAAAATATACATTTGTTTGTAAATTCAATATATTTAATCATGTCCCTTCAAAAAACAGAAACAGAAACCTTCTGTATAAATGAAGACCTTCCTATTTAAGATTGTTGTTCATTGGATATATGTTTGTGTGATGTCTTTCTGTTAGCTACTTATCTTTTTGCCTTTATTGTATTCTGTCTCTTTTTACTGTATTCTCTTTTCTCCTTTGGATGTTACTTTATTGAATATCTATGGCCCTGCATAAGAGCAGTCACAGCAATTACACTCCCTAAAATTTTCTTAGGAAGCATAATAAATATATTATCATAACAAACAGAATCACATCACATTACAGCCTGGAGTTTTCTTGGATAGAGGGCTCTTCAGAACATCCCTCTTCAAAATACTCCATTCCATTCTCTGCTGCAAAAGTCACTCAGCCACTGAGAATACTTCATATTCACCAAGTTCTTTGGTTAAATTGTTTGATTTACATTTGCTACTTTCACAGGTATCTAATTTTGTTGATATTTTTATTTCAGTGCATAGATTTTATATACACGTTATCTACATAAAGACTGACTTTCAAAGAATAGGTTTACAGTTACTGCAAGATTTTAGTAGCTGGCAGGCTTTTTTAAATGTGTGAATTTTTTGAAGCCAGTCTTGGACTGATTCAGAACTTTTTAACCAGAAGAAAAAAAATGAGACCTGAAAACTAAGAAGCCAAACTCTAGCTAATCCAAAGAATTAGAAAAATGTTGTCCCTTATTCTACCAGTAGTCTAGCTATTGAAAAGTTTATTCTTACTCCTTTTCCTTTCCTTATTCTCAGTTTAGACAGAGGTAAGAACAATAATGGAATTGCAATGCACTGGAAGGAACAAAATATTATTTGCCTCTTGCTCTTCTCCATTGTTCTTTTGCACTGTTTAAAATAATGAAAGGGCAGAAGGAGATATAGACATAGTTCTGCAAAGGTCATCTGCAATAGCTTCTAGGAAATCCTACATCTTCATATTCCTCTATCAACTATCATGCTATTAGACACAAATATTGGGCAATGAAAAAATGCGTAAAATTTATTATCTAAGCAGGAAAATAATTTGTAAGACTCTGGAAGCCATCTCTTTTTAAAATGTCTATATTTACATTGTTTTCTCATTTCTTGAAATAGGTAGCCAGATAGGCACATGTAATGGGATATGTTTAAGTGGATAATAGCTCATACTTTTCTGTTGAGTAAACAATAGTTGTGTACTGGTGGTGGCATATATTTTTTACCGGTGCATTGTGCATAGCATGTATATCCTAAAATGTCTTCCCTCATTAGTATATGTTGCTGCACATTAGACCACTACAAAAATCTCACGTAGGCCCTCTTATTATTTGAAACCCTAAAAGATCCAGTAGTATATCAAGTAAATGTTGACAAGATCCTTCAGTTAGAATTCTTAAATAAAACTTCTGAGAATTGTAAAACAGAAAGAGGAAGAGACCTAGAGAATACAGGAAAATATGAAGCAGGCATGTGGTAAAGCAGCATTTTTACTGAAGTAAGAGAAGTTTAATATAGAATGTCTGTAATACCATTCTGGCTTATTGAGCAGAGAATCTGTGAGATCATTCATGCCATCTGCACTCAGCAGGGATGGGTTGCTGAGAAAAGTTAGCAAATAAAAACAATAAAGAAAGTAAATGAAAATAATATGCAGAGCGATAAAAATAGGGAAACCAGAACTCTAAACCAGTTGGATTTCAGTTACCTCCACTGGATCTTTCTATAGAGAAATATGTCCTTGTAATTGTTGTATAAAATGAAATGTGAATGTAAGATCCTAGTACAGGTTGAGAAAATGCTGTTTACCTAACAAAGGCTGTAATTCATGAGTATTTAAGTTATGTGGGATTCATTGCAAAATGAATGTAATTTTCAATAGATGTTTCATATTCAAAGATGACAGATTGATAATTGTCAGTTCACCTGAAACTCTTAAGAAATAGTTCAACATCTTGCATATGGTATTGCAAGACCTCATACTATTAAATATTATTTTTCCTCCCTTATGATAGTTTTAATATGTCACTGGATGTTGTTATTGCAATAACTAGAATATTTTACTGTTAATAGTTAAAATTATCATCTAGTTTTTCATTTCCTGCCTATAATCACAAGACTATATTAAGAATATAAAATAATGTCACAAAAGAATATTATTCTTAATTTTTAAAACTTGTAATTGATTCAAAGACATGAAACAGTTTTCTCTCTTTATTCTCTTACTAAATAATGAGTTTTAGGCAGATTTCCCAGTCTTTTTTACTCCTTGCAAATGCAGAGCATTCAACACAAGAGAGCACTTCATAACTCCTGCTGATAATGTTCAGAATGGTATCTGTAGTCAAGAAGTCTTTGTGGGTAGCCATGTTGATTCCATGTTATCCAGGACTTACAGCTGACTTAGAGGCCAAATGGGTTCCCCAGTATCTGTAATAGATTCTCTGTTTTGACAAAACAAAAAGGACAACACTTCAGTGATATGTATGTACTAAATACTCCACATTTACAAGGAGTAAAAAGGGTTCCCATTTAAAAAGCATCCTTAAACTATTGGACAGCACTGGATAACAATGAACTTCTGACTCACAAAGGCTTGGTTCTCCCATAGCCATTAGCCTTATAACCTATTGACACAGAGGTTCATAAGTTGGTCAACTGATATTTGTTATCCAAAGTCACTAATAAATATTTAGAAAAACCAAGATCACTGGTAAAAAATAAGTGCTTAATTTTCATTATTTAAATTTGCAATGCTGAAGTTGTGGTGGAATGGCCTTGAGGAACAAGATGAAGAGCTGTTGCCAAGGCTATGGGCAAATAGAACAAACCTGAATATAGGGCAGAACTACATAAATGACAGGCCCTCCTAGTTCACACAAAGAAAAAGGGAGGAAACGAAGAGGCACATTCAGATGTGCAAAATGTATAGAAATTATAGTAACAGTAATTGGTCTACATGACTTTGATTTCGTAGTCTGATGTATCTTGAATGGATGACACCTAATGTCTAAGCAATTTCCTAAGAATTTGCACCAATAACTGGAGACTACATATATGTGCATACTTGCAGTTTATCCATTTTTCTGATGTTTCATTTTTTTTCTTTATATTTTTCTTTATTTATTTAATATATAAAATACAAAGAAAAATAGAAATAGGAAATTAAGGGAAGGAAAAGGAGCGAGAAAAAGGTGAGTGGTACAAGGGAAAAAGGAAAAGCCATTGGTTTATGATGTTTAAATTTTAATTTCAAACATAGTGTAAGCAATCCTGTATTCTCTTTCCATTCAATGATTTCATGTTACCGGGATAATACTACAAATAAAGAGTACTTTTTTTCCCCAACCTTCCTAATGGTTTATTTTATTTAGCTAATGGAAAGGAGGCAGAATCTAATGTACAAGAATGAAAACCCTGCTGTAAGTACTAATAAAACAGAGAACAATGATTAGTACTTTCCAGTACTAATGGAGCTTCAAAAAGTTTTGAATTCCTATTCATTAGGACTTTACAAGGGGTGTTTGTATTTATGGGGGGGGGGAAGGAATGATGGAGGGTTTGAACCCAAAACACATTATTTAAAAAAAAATATGATGCAAACATAAGGGCTTTGTTACGGCGCACGCAACAATCAGGAACCTGTTTCCCCTTAGCAAGCTTCTAAAAAGTTTCTCCCATATAATTATTAAATGAAAACACGCACTTACCCAGTACTCAGCCTTTAAATCTTGAATAAGAGACATTCACTCAGGGATTGGTACTTACCATGTTTCTATGGATACCAAATGATGCCAATCAGGTCCCTGTTTTCATCTCAAAGTGGTACCCTGCAGAGAAATAGAGTTTGGTGAGTAGCTGTTTATATGTAGTAAGTAAATAGGAAGCTTGTTTATTTGACAAAAAGCCTGTGACCTAGACACTTTTTTGTTAACACCCTTCATTCTTTACCTCCCATACCTCTTTAGCACAATACAATTGGGCTGTGACATGAACCATTTTGTGCAATTTCCTGCCAAACCCACGCTGAACAGGCTTGCTTATTCAAGAAGCAACTCAGTTGGCTGGCACTTTACCCCTGACATGACCTTTCAGAGATTGTGACAAGATATTCAGAAAAAAAAGAGGTAACTTTTCCTTTCCAGTATTAAGTTCTCATAAGATTGGGGTGGGGGGATCAAAGAGGAGAACGGTAGGGAAAACAAATAACAACGTCAAGCAGGGGAGATAGAATTCAGAAGATTCATAGAATTCAAAGTGAGTTTTGAAGGAATAAATGCTTCCTAGCAAATATGATAATGGTCTGGTTATCAGATTTTTTAAATACTTCAAGGCATAAATGCCTAGTTTTGGCATGCAACCTTTCCATAGACATATTTGATAATTTGAAAAACACTATGACTAAATTCTCTTTGAGACATTTTACGTTTCTAATGTTTCTTTGAATTAAACTGACAAGAATATAAAGGAAAGCCGTCCACTTTTGTACTTTAGCAGTTTAAAATAAAAGATATCAACATATTTTCTATTTTAAAAAGTGTAGTTATTTTATTAAACAAATTAATATGGTTACCCAGCTCACACATGGTGACTGCAGGCAGCTTACAACATTAAAAATCCACAATATAAAACCCCTGAACTCACCCCACCCCCATTTTCCACAGGGCAACAAACACAATCAAACCAGCCGCTTGGTTGGCTCCGTATCAGTGGGGGTTCCCAGGCCTGATGATAGTCGCATTCTAGCTGCAGTTAAAAATACAAACTATGGCCTTGTTGTAAGGCTTGGAAATGAGATATTTACACTAATGTAAAGAAGAACTTTTTTTTATTTTATGTCTGCCAAAGAGTGATTTTTGCGTAGTGCTATTGATTTGATATTTCCCAACTGAATGTACAGCATGCTTTGTGGACAGAGTAATTCTGTGTTCTTTTGCCAGAACTCATAAAGGTCTGGTTGACAGCGATACCTTTTACAGCTAAATTTACTCCAGAGTGACAGGAGCAGGTGGGCCCAGGCCTGCCAGACACTTGTGCATGGAAATCACGCATCTTACAGGTCAACAGCAAGGGGGAAAAAGCTCCTGCCTTCGGTGCAGAGGGTGAGTGAGGCAAACAGGACCCAACCTGGGGGGTTTCTCTTCAAAGCCAGCTGGTCTGGCTTTATTCTACAGGAATTTTTTACCTGTCAGTTTAATCAACAAAGCCCTCAGCAGGTGCTGACGGAGACATCTTCCTGGAGAAGAAGGGCACTGGTGAGTTTTCATAATTTATTTTTACTAGATAGACTGATAATATTAATGCCTATTTGCTGTCTCTTATAAAACTATGCCTGTAACCAAAAATGGGTGAGTTTCTACAAATGTTATGTCCCAATGGAAAGGGTTAAGAAATGTGCTGTTTTCCAATAATTACTCTGACAAGGCAAACTTGCCCAAGGAAATTCAGTGCCTGTTACTTTTTTGATGAGTAAGATCAACTTTAAAGATCAGATGGGCCAGTGAAGACAAAATGGCTGAGGACATTTATACACACTCATGCAGAATAATTCAGTTGAGAGAAAAAGGAAAGAAAAATGCATCTCTCACCTCTGAACAATACATGGCTTTTAATTTTGAAGTGAATAGTGAAAGAGATAAATTACATTTCATCAGCCATGTTTTATACCTACATTAAATTTGTCCAACCTGTAAAATGCTATAGAAATTATCTTTTGAATACAGCCACTGGAGTTAACTTACCTTAAAGAGAATGTGAAAGGCAGTCAGGTACAAATTTTGCTGATTTTACTAGAGGCAGAAGCTGGATTATGCGGAGAAAAGTGGGAATATAATAGTGCTTTCATATTAGTTGCAAAGAGAATTCAATGTGCACAATTGTTTATGTCTTAACACCACCAAGCAGTTTGCAAAGGATAACATTTTAAAAGGCAATCTTATTTTAATTACAGCAAAGACGTGGGAAAAAAGATCAAATGCTAAGACATATTTGGGGAGGAGCAGAATTTTTTATGATGAATTTCTATTTTCACAAGCTTATGCTTTTAACTATGCTTCAGAGCAATTCTTACAAACTGTCAAACAAATGGAAAGCATTTCTGTAAACAAGTAATCAAGTTTTGATTATTATTTTTTTAGTCCAAGACTAATATTATATACAAAGTGAACATATGAAATTGCTTTTCACAACCAGATTCCATACTGACATACTGTCTGGCATACAAGTTTAAAGAGCACAGAACAACAGATAGATAAATTATGACATTAATTTGGCACATTAAGTTATTCGCTTAAGAAATTCAGAATTATTGTTCATGTTCATGTTCATCAGACAACTCTTTAAGGAAGTATTGTTCAACTATTTTAAAGACATTTCATACAGAATATATTTCCATGTTTTCCTATGCAAGATATTGCTTTCAAAAGACAAGGACTCAACTCTTAACTTCTCAGATTTAATTCACTTTTGGAAGCCAATCCAACGGATTTCCATGTTTCCTATTTCATGCAAGAAATTTGGTATCTTTCTTGCCATCATTCTGACTTCTTTTTCTTATTTAAGTGAAACATAGAGAACAGCTGATTTGTCTTGATAACTGTTAAAACCATGCAGCTGCTCCAGAAGAATGCCAAGGACATTTGTAATAATATTTTAAAATTTGTGAAGTATTACTAACGGTTGCTAATTTTAAACAATGGTACAAATTATGTTGGAGAAAAGGATAATGTAATTTATAAAGCTGGACATTCAAAGAAACTAAAGCTTTATGGGTTTATTGCAATTGCTTACATATTTCTTTCAGCATAAAAGCCAACAAACATATTGCGGAAGACTGCAATGCTCTGTAAAACTCCTTAATGTACCATGTTCGTTACTAAACTGGGATAAATATATTATCTGGAAAAAAAACTCTATTCTGAAAAACAATTCTATAGTAAAGAAAGAAAAAGGTGGATTAAGAGATAGAAATCCAGATACCAACAAACAATTTCATAACATGGTCACTAAGATATTAAACTTTAAGTAGTTTTTGCCAAAAGTTTTAGTTTTTATGGAATATAACAACCCAAACAGCTGCTAATATGATGCATCTTTATTAAATCTTCATAGAAATTTTATCTTCTGTTACCCAAAAAAATATTTTGTTACTCCTGAAAAACCAAATACCTTTTACATAATAAATAAGCATGACCATCAAAATCATACTGCCAATTTTTTTTAACTTTTAATGTTAAGCCTAATTGTTAACTTTACACATTGTTACCACATTACATAAAACTCTAAGAATGTGACAACAAAATATTAGCAGATTAATTTTAAAAACATATTCCAGATAAACACAATCTAAATTTTAAAATATTAATCAATATTTAAAATTCATCTTAATAAGATAATATTAGTATTATACCATAGCCTTCTAACTCCTTCCTTAGAGAACATGTTTAGCAGTAAATGGAACTTAAATTTTATCTGAATGCATGTGGAATTGTAGAACCTTAATAATGGCAAATTTTCTCAGAGGACATATTCAGGTCCCATTCCATAAGGCAATATAGTGTGCAGTTAAAACTCTGGCAGTAAACATATTTATTTCTTTGTACTACTCATTATCCTACACTGAGTAGATACAAGACATTACAGAATGGGAATTCTTTGGGGCAAACCTTAAAAAAGACATCCTTTGCTTGTCCTATTCATCTTAATCTTCATTGGGCTATTTCTAAAAGAACACCAATTTAAATATTTAAAAAATATACATGTGAGATAACTTTTTCTCTCTCTAAAAATAGTTCTTTGGGTTTTCCAGATATGACTGTAGAATTTTTATTGTCTGTTTCTATAGTTTTAAAACACATAATGAGTGGTAATTTAGTTCAGTTTTCCTCTACATGTTTTTCTTTAATCCTAAATGGTAACAATTGTCCAGGGTTAGGTATTCTAAAGAGCATGTGCATATGGCCCTTAACTGCATTTGAAACAGACTGGATATACACATATGCAATTCTTTGTTCTAAACATAGTAAGGCAAGAAGATGTCATATGATTTCGAAAGAATGAGTTCTTTCTTTCCTTCCTTTTTCCTATTCTGCAAAACGCAGGATAGCTTTAAATGAAGTTACACTTTCTAAAATTACTAAGAAAAGACCATGCACAATTGCTCTCTCTTGCTTAATTCTGTTTTCTGCAACAAATTATTTTCAAAATCTCAGTGATATACAAAAAGGATCAGACTTCAGAGAAAAATTATAAATAAATATGCAATACATCTGTAACTTTGCTGCTCTTGCTCATTTAGTTTACAACAATAAAAGTAATAGTCTATGCAAAAAAAATACACAATTGTTCATATTTTAGAAGATTATTTTATATTTCATATTTTATATTTCATATATTTCATATTTTAGAAGATTATTTGAAGAGACTAAGGAAATTAATCACTCCACAAAGAATTATTAAAATGGTTTATACTTGAACCAATATTTTTCCTTCTTGTTTTCCTTTTCTTAACATCACTTTAAAAAAGCGTACAAATTCCCTGTATGCTCCAGAATCAGTTCCATGTAAGTTTTTAAAATGAAGAAAATAGCAGTTTTCCTGCATCAGGAAACCATGGGGAAAAATACATATTAAGAGAATATTTTTATTATGTCAATGATAGCTCTACAAAATGTACAAGTTTAACTCTCTCATCCTCATTCAATCACATAATTTTAATAATAACCGTGGGGCATAGTTTCATTTTGTTCCAAGCATGGTAATGGATTATGTATACTTTTTGAATTTCAGTCATGGACATTTCTGATGATTCTGCAGCACAGGAAACTTTGAAAATGTCCCAAATCATCTGAAGATATACAAACATTTGTCCAGATAAAATAATGAAGCTTAAAACAACTACAAACCAAACTATTCTGTAGCATATCACTAACATTATCTTAACCATTCTTCTGGAGCTATTTTCCCTAATGAATAGAGCTTAGGAAAAAACTACACAGGACTCAAACTGATGTCTTTTTTCTCTTGCTTACCCAAAAGAAGTAAAGGGAGAATCTGCAGATAGTGGGAAATGCAGAAAGCAAAATAAAAGTGGCATCAGAGTGATGGAGAATGTCAGGCAGGGAGAGGGAAACCACATCTCACTGGAGTCAACACCTATTTATTTCAATCCTGTGCCTGTGAATCGCATTCACAGCATTTTCTGAGTTTATTTAATGATTAAACCAATTATTTACATAAGAAACCATATGTACATGAGCTGTGGTTATTTCTATTTATGAAAAGGCAATATTTATTTGGGATTTGAGGGCTCCAATCCTGAATACTCCAGTCTGGGAATAAGCACCATTCAGTACAATGGAAATTACTTCTGAGTAATTCTGAGATGCATAGAGCTACAGTGAAATTGCTATTTTTATCTATTATATTTCTAATATAATTATTGGTTGTTAATATGCTTGACTCCCCATAGTCCTGGAAAACAACTGACAGTTGTACAACTTGTGAAGAACCCAGGTTGTGGTTTATTTGTATGCAAGCAAGCAAGATATTACAGAGCAATTCTTACTGAGAAGTAAATCCCATTAAATTACCTCCTGAATGATAAAAGATTGTGCTATCCACTGATCCACTCACAGGTAATATCAAAGTTGAACTCCAGTCCTGATGACTACATGGAAAACAATACAAATAATAATAATTAAACATACTGCACGACTAGCCAAATGCAGTTAAAATCTAAGCTAATGAAATCGTATATTAAAATACAGTTCTGATATGTGGCCTTAATGTTGTGGATGGTATGGCGGGGTGCTTTTCTGTTTGTATTTTTTTTAACGATTTCTAATTTACCATGTCACATATTTAAATTTAGACATTAGAATGTTGTTGTGGGAAATGCAAGGTTAAAGGAAGGCATTATGTCTGGGTTCCTTACTGGCTTAGCATTTGGACTCACAGTAGCACAGCTGAAGTATGATTCTATTCCTGGCAAGTCAGCAAATGCAGGCTTGTTTTACCCTGCTTGACAGAAAAGTCCCCAACTCCCTCCCACCCTTCTACTTATGAGCTAGCATACATTTCCCTGCTGCCTCTACAATTCTTCTGCCCATAGAATACTGGAAGTCCTTTTCCTATATAACTGGTAGGAATTTGGGGCATTTACATTCTAATGTATCACAACTGCTTGAACATGTAGCTTAGCCTGTTGCATTGCTGGAATTTTCTTCCAGTATCTATTTACAGTTGGTTCTCCTTCTTCTGGGCCCTGCACTGCTGCTAAAGGTCTCCAATGAGTGACTTATTTCTATACTGAAAGGTTTATTGCTAGCAAAACCAGTACCGCATTTTGTTTTGCAATTTATACTGCTTTAAAAGACAGCTGTCTACTTGGTTGAATTAATCGGTTTAACAAGCCCTACCAACCATAGAAGCACTCTGCCATAAAACAGCACCTCATGAAAAAGGTAGGCTGGACTTATACTGTCTCTATGCCAGACTCCTTTCAAATTCCACTCATCTGAATGTGGCAGCTGTGTACTTAATCATATGACGAGAAGAGAGCCATCTCGTGCCCTCAGTTTAATACTGAAAGGCTGCCAAGAATGAAAAATATAGAGTACACAATATGGGACTCAGAGCTAAAGTACAGGTAGTCCTTGGCTTATGAACTCAATTGATCCAAATTTTCTGTTTGCTAAACAAGACAGTTGTTAAGTAAATTTTTACCCCATTTTATGACCTTTTTTGCCATTGTTGGTAAGTGAATCACTGCAATTGTTAAGAATGATATGGTTGTTAAGTGAATCTGGCTTCTCCATTGACTTTGTTTGGCAGAAGATTGCAAAAGGTGATCATATGATCCCGGGACACTGCAACTGTCATAAATGTGAGACACCAAGTGTCTGAATTTTGATCATGTGACCATGGGAATGCTGCAACAAATCATAAGTGTGAAAAACAGTAATAAGTCACTTTTTTCACTGCAGTTGTAACTTTGAACAGTCACTAAATGAAGTGTAAGTCTAAGATGACCTGTAGACTTTTTCTATGCATACTGCCTTACTTCCCAGATTGATTTATTATTTCATGTTGAAAAAAATATATGACCACCCCATTGTATGAAACACAACTTGGAGTGGTTGTGACAACATTAATAATAATAATAAATAACAATAACAGAAACAATAAATACTGAAATTTGACACCTTCCACCATCCTTGCCCAATGCAAGCAACAAAACCATCTTCTGGTTTTAGCCTCAACCTTGGGATAAGAGATGGTCTTTTGGAAGGTTAAAAGGCTGGAGGCCTGCTGGATCTTGCAGGAAAGGGTGCCCCATAGGACAGGTGATGCTGATAGGAAAATCACACTTCCTAGGTCCCACTGGATGGCAATATTTAAAGGAAGGGAGCTGGACAATGCCACCGTATTTGGCTTAGTGCAATGGACAGAAACTTTCATCAAGAGGAGCTACCACAAGTAATCTGGTTCCATGCCATGCAGGGCTTTAAATGTGATAACCAGCATCTTGAATTTCACCTGGGAAGAGATTAGGAGCTTCTTTATGTATTGAATTTATATATGCCACAATCTCACAATAGTCAGATTTTGATACTATAAACCACAGTATCTTATTAGACCACTTATGGATATTGGGATTAGGATTTTTGCTCTTTCTTTAATGGACAGTTCCAGTCTATTTTGACAGATGTGAGACGTTGGCCTAAGACAACTGGGATACTACAGGAGTTGGTCCTTTCTTTCCTGCACTTTAACATCTATATGAAATCACTGGGGATCAACTGACAGTATAGGGTGGTATCATCAATGTATACATCATATTCAATCACACACTGACACTTGAGCAATAAGGGAGATGCTGTTGATGATCCATTCTGGAGCTTGGATATTATAAGGGCCTGGATGGGAGAGAACTAAAGTTGAACTTAAGCAAGACAGTTGCTATTTGTACATCAGCATTTTCCATCAACACCAGGTTTATCTCTGGACATGCAAGCACTACAATTTAAGGACCAAGTTCCTGATTTTGGATCCTTCTGAACTCACAGCTCCTGCTTGAACACCAAATGGAAGCAAGGGCTAGAGGGGCCTATGCCCATTCCAGGTTTGCCTGGTGTATTGATTTATACACCTCATGTTCTCATGACTCAGATAGATAACTGCAATGTAGTCTAAATGTGACCATCTTTGAAGGTTATGCAGATTATAACTAGGCCAAAATACAGAGGCCCTTGTGTTTACTGGCATCCAGTGTAAGATTGATATTGGTTATTGATTCAGATCTGGGTACAATTTAAGGTCCTGGCTTTAACCTACAGTATAATGTACTGTATATAGCTTGGTGCTGCCTGAGTGTCTTCTCCAAACTGCTTCAGTGTCTTCTAGCAGAGTTGAGCAGAACCAGTGCCAAAATGTATTGCTGTTCAATGGCAACACCGACACTATGAAATGATCTCTTCTCAGAGATCAAGCTTACCCCCTCCTTGATGGCTTTCAAAAAGTTCTTAAAATTGAGCTTTTCTGGAAAACATTTCAAGTGATGTTTCCCTAGTATAGCATTTTTTTAAAATCTATTTCTGTTATTTTTATTGTAAGAAGGTAGGTAGGTAGGTAGGTAGGTAGGTAGGTAGGGAGGGAGGGAG
>JANHFL010008488.1:141851-154031 GCA_032468155.1 Oxyrhabdium leporinum
GAAAGCAAAGAGCAAATGTGTTGAACGTGTTTCTATGACCCGACATACTTTTCATTTTCTTAAAGCTATGAACTTTTCATTAAAGAAAGACATGGATTATTTGCATTAAATATGTGCGCATAGAAATAATTTAAAGCTTTTTATTTTTTACAGGGGAGACGATTGGGCTTTGCGGGTGAAATATGCAATGTCTTTTAATCATAGAGTTCTATAGCTCAAATTAAAACAGAACACTAAAAAAACCCAGATATCATAGATATTTTAAAATATTTAACATTGCATTTCATTGTTTTGCCAAGGGCCAGCCTAGTTGCATGTTTATGCATGTTTAGTAAATTTGTAGGTATAATGAAATGCGTATTACTAGTAATAAGCAGATAAGCAATATAGCTTTTAATGAATGCTTTCTTCATTTTGGTAGTCTGAGACAGTGGAATGTTAGCAGTAGCTCCAAAGCATCATTGTTTACATATCTCGCCATTATCCTATACCCATAAATTGGACCAGATTTTCATATCTGTCAGACCTATTTAATGAATAATAACATCTCTCAATGTGCCACACAATTTTACAATACTGTACATGTTTTTTCATATCACTTCAAAGCCTAGAATAACATAGACTCTGTGTTGTTGTTGCTGGGACATTTTGGCTACTTGCTCCATTATAGTTACTCCTATCCTCCTATAATAGTTGAGAAGAGAGTACAGATTCAGTGTTATCTTAGTCTACATAGTGCATACAGTTATATCATATATTCTCAGATCATACTAAGCCATAATATGGGTTTAGGCATAATATGCTATGTAACTCAGTTGTACTTTATAAATCATGGCTTAGGATTTATAAATTCTGCCAGTATTTGCTCTGCCTTAATAGACCATGTGAATCCAGCCATATGATCAAGGCTGAGTCATTGGCAGCTACCTGAGAGTTCCACTAAATGATCGGTGAAATCCAATGAGTGGAAGGATGAACCTAGAAATGGAATACAAGGTCGCATTGAAACACAGTAGAGACAGGAAGTTTTTGTTGTCCAGCTAAGGTACCATCCCAAACAGGAAGCATATAATGCTTCCTGTTCTGGATGGCCAATGTCTTGCCTGGTCACTGAAGATACTTTATTATAAGCTTCAAAGGGAACAGCTACATACAAAGTATGACTGCAGCTCCAAGGATACAGTTAGAGTAAAACTTGTGGAAAAAAATGCTGAACAGTTTCTTAATTGCCTGGAAATATTATACTTATATTCTTAGTAGTCACATGGCATTCTGGACATGTCAGTCTTCTGCCTTCTGGTATTCACTGAATTTGATCTATAAGCAATGCCAGAATTATATTGGGTAAATGAAGAATACAGTGCTGCTTAGGTATATGATCTTAACAATTCTTTGTAATGTAGATATTCTAAAAGAATGGACAGTGAACTCGATGGACTTGAAGTGATTTTTTCCAATGCTTTCAACACTCCCTGTTTTTAAATATTAAAAATGAATCAAAATGCCTGCCGAAGGAGAAATTAAGAGCAGAAAGAAAAATCAGGGAAGCTTAATCCTCCTATTTAAAATGTCCTTTAAGGGTTTTTTTTCTATATTAGGTTATATGCATATATACTTATACACCCACACACTAACAGTAAAGTTGAACCCAACAGGTTATGAATATATTCAGATCTTTGGTAATTTGAAATGGAAAAATGAAGCAGAAAAGAAAAACATGCATCTTCCTTCTTTGTTCTTTGACTGTAAACTTTTATTTTTCAAAGGTTTCCTTTTATATATATAAAAACTCTTTTTTTAAAATACTATTTTAAAGATCTGTTTTACATCTTTATCTAAGAACAGGAAGGCAGTTGGTAATGGGTTCAGATCTAACTATGAAAGCATCTAAAAATAGAAAGTTTCAGCAGATCCAAAAGTTGACTAGAAGAAAAATTGTGCATGAAATAGTTGCGCTGCGCTAACTAAAGAGAATCTAATTTAATGAATTTGATCTGCCATTTTGGAGCCTTTACATTTGTAATGTTAAATTTATATATTAGCCTATATAAATCTATCTGGAGTATATTTTTAATCTGGCTTTTAATACGTTTATATCAGAGATGCAACTCAACCAAGTGCTATTTGTAGCTGAATCCATAAACAAAGTAGAATGAATGTCACTTATAGCATGCAACTATTTTGACTGGATTAAACTGCAGTGCTAGCTTTTAAATAATCAATACCTGTTAAAAGGTACGGGGGTGGGGGTAGGGGTTAGAATACTTATCACAAAGAACTGAGAAAACTAATTGCTTACCCATAAAATGTAGAGAAACAGTTTTCACAAATAAGACAATCTGTAGGTAATTAAAAAATCTGTAGGTTTATCTTTTAACAGATAAGCAATATAGTTTTTAATGAATGCTTTCTTCATTTTGGTAGTCTGAGACAGTGGAATGTTAGTAGTAGCTCCAAAACAGATTACATCAAAGATTAAAAGCACAATTTTGTTCTACAGTGTATTCAGTGAAGTTTTAGGTGGTATGTATACCCATTATGGATTTCTGTACTGTTAATTGTATTCTAGTGGTAGGTAGTAGAAAGTAGAAAATCAGAAAGATTAGCTTTCTGAAGAAAATCAGAAAATTTAGAACAAAATAACTATTGTTGTTATAAAATGCTATTATAAAATTAGTCACTAATGTCAGGGTTGATGAAAGGAAGGATCTAGCTGTCCCTTGTTAAACACTCAGGTGAACATGTTTGGAATTCAGTTATGGCTATTGTGAAAGTTTTTTTTTATTGTAGCCAAGAACTTTGAAACTGAAGTAATCTTAATTGCTCTTCTCTTTGATTTACTCTATAGTCTACATACTATCTCTTATATGTGAATGTGTGTATGTGTGTATGCATATCTGTGTTTTCTATATACTTTATATCTATATATTCTATATACTCTTTACTACTTGTTCTAGTTATATTCTCTACTTTTGTCAAACCGGCTTTCAGGTAGCTCATGGCAAATACTTTGTCACCATAATGTTGCCCTTTTTATGCAAATTATATATTCATATTTTTTTTAAAAGGCTAGGAGACCAGAGGGAGACAAGTTAGTGTGGTTAATCAGTTTCTGTTAACTTTCATGTTTAAATTCTGAGAATAAGTATTCTTGCCACTGACAAAACATGAAACTAGTAAACTTTATCTAAAATGAATTAATATGAACGTTAATGTATTATAACCTGATATCCTATTTAATAATTAATGAATCTGAAAGAATATTTTATTAATATACGAAAAAGGAAATGTTTTCTTTAAAAGGCATTTTATAACCTAGTGATACCAGACTGTGAATACTGTTATTAAAAGTAAAAGTATAGTAATTGAGGATCATTTAATCCAGCGGTTTACTGGGAGGCACTAATCATTAGGTGGAAACTGGACAATTTAACATGCAATGAAATATGCAACTAGGAAAGCTTCAGTGAATGTATACCTAAACTGAGCCCATATTTTTACTTAGATCTGATTAAGCCTTACACATAATGATTTGTAATATGTAAGCCAGGATTACGTCTTATTTATGTATTTTTCTTAAGATAGAAATTTTCAGTTACAGCAACAACAGTGTTGCAATCTTTTAATTTGTAGTGGATACCAGATTAAATAACTTTATTCTGTATTTTTCATTATTCTGAATGGCAATCTACATGCTTCCCAGTTTGTAGCTTTCAGACTTTCAATTTTGGACTTTATTTCTGCCATTTTAAAATGGCTCACTTTAAGAAACGCCTTTACGACTGACAAATAAGATACTGTATATAATAATCATTTATTGAATTATTATATTTGTATCCCACTTTTCTCATATGTTTATATGTTTCATTTGGCTTTTAGTTTACAGTTTTCCTTTAGTTGTCTGTGTCTTTATAATCATTTTTTTAAAAATATTGTTAATTTGCTATAGAGAACAATCACATCTTTATTTTTTACCGCTTCAGCCAATATACATAATTCTCTAACTTTCTTTTTTCCCATAATAACAAGGTGAGGCTGAAAGGGGAATTGGGTTGTCACTCAGGTACTTTTCATGACTAAGGCACAACTGATTTGATATCTCAACCAGGCACTACATCAACCAGGCTGTCTAAATGCTCTCTCATTTGGAGGGCCTGGTTGATGTTTTTTAAAGCAGTAAAGCTTTTTTAATGTTCATCAGGAAAATGTAGTAAGTATCCCATGTGGTACAGTTTGCACATGGAATAACAGATGCCAGTATAATGCTGACCAAGGCAGTCAGCTACTCCTTTTCTATCTTCCAGGACTGACATGTAGCATGTTTTCAATCACTACCATCTCTCCTCCTTTAGTCCATCTGTAAGGCAGAAAAATATAAGTGTTCCCTGTGCTTTTAGCCAGTTTCAGTTTATTGTTATGTCTGACTCCAGATAAACTATGGTTAGTTTTTTTTGCGGCTTAGAGAAAGAAGTTTGTTTTGACCTAAACTATGGTTAATGAATGTTGCCTTAATTCTTAAGCTATAGCTGTAACATTAATTATTGTTGGGGTTTAAATGTTTTCAAAAATGGTACCATAGTTAAGGAAAAACAAACACTTATTTTCCCCTCACAGGTTGTGTCATGATGAAAAAGATGAGATGTAAGTTATGAGATAGAGACTTCAGCAAATAACATTGAATCATAGAATAATTTAGTTTACGACCAAGTTAGTATCTTCTGAGATTAAAAGCATTGTTTATTCATGATTTTTTTAAAAAAACCTTATTTTTAGGGGCACGCTACAATGGGTGTAGTTCTTTCTATTTTTCCAAACTGGTCTCTTGACACACTCAAATATATCCACATATACTGTGCACTTCCTGTAAATTCAGGAGCATCTGAAGAGGTGATATTTAGATTTTAGTGTTGCCCGCACTATGAATGTTCAAAAAGTTGGTATCAGCATATTTAGCTTGTATTCACAAATCCACTGAATCCATTGTTTTGTAATACTTGTGAAAGGGATCTGTATGGTAATTTAGGAAGTTGTGTTCTTTGGAGGTCTTTTTAATCCTTTTGGATTCCTGCTACAGTCATCAACAACAACAGTGTGAAATTACTGAGCCAGCTTTAGGGCTAGGCAGCTGTGTCCATTACTAAATATATCTTTCAACATTAGCTTTGTCCATATTAAAAAAAACGCTATCATCTTACATTGGAGTTACTGCACTTGCGCACAATAAGATTTCCAAGGGAATAGGTAGGTAGGATCGCGCTAACTATAATTGTTATCATTATTCTTATATGATATCAAACTGAAAAAATGTGAAATAGGTGACAGTGGAATCCTGCAGCTAATGGCAAAGGATGCTAGTTTGCAATGATAAGATTGAAGAAGCATATTTGTGGAATAAGAAAATTTAGAAAAAAACAGAAGTTCTGCTAAATGT
Source organism: Oxyrhabdium leporinum (assembly GCA_032468155.1). Lineage (NCBI taxonomy): Eukaryota > Metazoa > Chordata > Lepidosauria > Squamata > Cyclocoridae > Oxyrhabdium > Oxyrhabdium leporinum. Next base: position 147,283 of record JANHFL010008488.1, read on the forward strand.
TAAATGATAAAATAAGACATTTGTTATTTTTTCAAGACAGCGGAGTAGACATTGCTGATTGTGTTGCTGACTTGATATTAAAAGAATGAACATTGCTCCTATTTTTGTTCTTGTTTCACTAAACCATTATTTTGATATTTTCTATGTTGCAAAAAAACACTGGCTGGAAATGACTGTTGTACATTATGTAGTGCTTAGACTTGTTATCCAATGGAGTATGGAGTCTTTGGTTTATGGAAATAAGAGTGAACTCTTTAATTTAGGGATGGACAACCTTAAAAGGGGAAGGGAGTCTAAAAAGCATATGGGGCCATTCCACGAATTTAGTGGGGAACTTGGGGATTTTCTTTTTTAACAGTTATATTTCACTTTGGAAAATAAAATGCTCATGTATTTCCTATCTAAAAAACAAACAAACAACCCCGTGAAACTCTGCTGTATATTTTCAGAAGCCATGACTAGTGGTGACTGCCAGGCCCCAAACAGCGGACTCACACATAGAGCCTCAGGTTGATTATTCTTACTGTATGCATTGAGTAAACTGCAGCTGCAGAGAAAGTAAGCGAATAATAGGAAGATACTACCATCTGAGGCTAAGGAATGAAGACCTATAAGAATTATGTAGAATTCTTTGGGGGACCAGTCAGTTAGACAAGCAACAGACACATAGCAATTTCTAATATTGTCCTGAACCCGAATAGGAAATTGTTGCAATTTTAACAACTGTATATCTATTGCCAATTGTCAGCCAAACTGCAGTCATTGCCTACTGAGGAATTGCACCCTAAAATAAAATTAGTGTTCTAGCATTTATTTATTCACAGTTACTTGAAATGAAATGCTAAAAGTGGCTTGAATATTACATAGGTGCTTGAAACAAAAAAAATAAAGTGGCTTAAACCCTTTTTTTATTTACTGTGTGCTAGATTTTAATATGCTCAGTGAAGAACAATTGTGACTAAATAACTAGATCTTCTTGTTTCGTTTCTGAGACAATTAGTATTTATGTGTTAATCGAATTGGTGAATTTGTATATGATTTTTATAATTGAGAATCAAACTTCATTAGAATTTTGAGCAAACTTTCATTCTTGTCAGATGCTTATCTAAAACCTTTTTTTACTTTGAATCACTTGTAAAGGAGGAAAGGTTGATTACCTTTCATTTTTTAAAAAATAAAAACACAATTGTTTCTATGCTTAGTAGAATTAGAAACACTTTTATATAAGTGTTGCAGTATTTACACTGTGACCAAATGTGTAATATATTCTCCATATGACTTTAGAACTTGTGGACTTTTAAAATGAGTTTATATAAATAGGTCTTCACTGTTTTAGTTGTTTCATTTTTTGTCAACACTACTGTGGTTGTAGTTTCGTCTCATTCTTAATGCCGTCCTATATATATTTTCACGGAAGTATGTGACAGTGCTTTCAGTGGGGCTCACACCTAAGTAAGCAGTAAATTTACAGTAGTTAATTTTTGAAAGGTAAAGTTGGCATATTTGCTGAAGTTTTCTTTAAATTCTCATTTGCAGTGCTAGAGCAATAGAAAGGCTGCTTAAATTCAGTGTTGTGAAGAAGAATCGCTACTTTTTACCAGTATTCATTCACATGGGGCTGAAAGTGCATGGGGCTGATAGTGCATCTCGGGTGGTTGCCTGTGGCAGGCATTTCAAGTAGACTTAACTCAGCAAATCCCTATCCTGTTGCAGTTGCTTTTGTTATCTCTCTGTCACTCTCTCCTGTTCTGAAGCAGGATCATAAGGATATGCAGTGTCAGTGAGATAAAGCAGGGCTTCTTGCTGGCCACATAACCCAAAATGCCTATAACTTTATCTCTTGGAGTTGCTAGGTAATAGAATGTAATGAGATGCAGGCATGTGGAATACCAAATGCAAGATGCAACCTTGTGGGAAGGATGTCTTTTTTTAAAGCAATGTACAAATGAAGATGTTAAGAATTAAAGTGGATGTGGAAAATACAGATCACAGCAACAGACAAAGAAGAGTACTCTTTTGTACTTGGGAAGAAATCCAGGTGGTTTCCAGAAAAAGATTTGGCTAATATACACTACTTTAATTTTTTTCAGATGGATACTTCATCATATCCCTAAAGCAGCACATAAGAGTTTAGGATTGAATGGTAGGATTCAGATATGATTGTACTAAAGAAGGAACTTTTTCTGCTTTTTTCCCCTCTGTATTGGGGCAACCAAATAGAAATTAACAGGGGAGAGAATTTGTTCTCTTTATCACTTGTTTGTCTTTATAAGCCATATTTTTTTTTGCCTCATTCTGATTTACTGTGACCGAATAGTATATTGTGCTAGTTAACTTACTCATTTTATTCCTTCCTCCACACAAGTTTATTATTCTCAGCAAAAAAACTTTGTAAGATCAGTTCATGTATCAAAACAAGCCGATTTTTCTTAATTAATTTTACCTACTTGTGTGAAGAAAGACAATTGTGGCTAAGAATATTGATTTGTCGTTATGTGTCACTGGGGCCAGATTCTTCATTTTAGGGAATACTCCTAGTTTCTTTTTTCTCTTTATATTAATAGGAGCCTTTCAGGAGCCTAATTGTAATTTTAAAACTTAGACCAGTGGGTTATAGTAAGTGTGTGTGTGTGTAATGTTTTGATATATCACATAATAGAACCTGATTCTTGGAAATTGAACAATTTCCTTGAATAATTTGTATTAAAAGACTAAAAACTGGTAATTAATCAATTGGCCTAACCAGCAACATCTTGAAAACACCAAAACAAAAATAAATCCGGAAGTTCTACAGTTGTGATAATACTTTTATTTTGGCTACTGTATGGAATGCCTAATATAGGCAAAGAAGAATAGCTAGCATTGAAACACTGATTGTGGGCACCTCGTTGCTTCTTTGTCCACTTAGTAACGTCTTCTGTGATATCTCTGATGATCATTTCTACTTTCCTTTGTCTGTAGATAATTTCATCCAATAAGCAAAAAGAATGACAAATTAAAAAATATTATTATTCAGCCTGAGACATTTCAGTTCTAATCTTGAATTCACAAAGTTACTCTCTGAAAAAAACCCATCCTTTCAAATGAAATAAAAATTTTAAAAGGGAATTCTAGTCTGTCTTCCTTACAAAAACCCATGTGCAGAGTGAATTATTCCCATCTGTCCTTCCTCTACTTCCATTCAGTAACCTTGTTGCAAGGTTATGATTAGTGAGAAATGGATCTTAATGACCAGTTGTAACATTCTCCTTTCCCTGCAGCTGTTAGAGGCAAGCTACCACACTGCAAAACTTTGTCTTTGGTTTTTTTATTTGTAACCCGAAGGGAAAAAAATATTTGCAAGCATTTTGAGCATAAAACTGTTGAATTGCTTAAATTTAGTAAGACTGCAAAGCTTCAGCACCAAAAGGTGCTTTGTTGTGTACAGAAGCTGAAATATGGATCAGTCTGTCCTTTAAATAGTGATACCTCATGACCTTCATTTTTAGTTTTGATGATCTGTCAGTGAAACATGGCAGAAGGTCTAAAAACTATTTTTCTAATAAATATTTCTTTTCCTTTAAAACATAGGGAAATTATATCTGAGAGATGTCTTTGTGAATATATTGTCAACTAAGGTATTGTTTATATAATGTGCTACTGAATTTAATTAAAATGTTAACCTGCTCTATTTTTAATTCTTTTAAGATAACTGTGCCAAACTGTCCATGTGTATTTCTTTGTTATCACCTGTTTCATCTTCAGCAGATGCACACAATCTGCTCTCTTGTCACTAAATAGGGTGAAGTTTTTGAAGAAGATGTTAGAACATTCAGCTGTTCTGCATAAAAAACCTTTTCTGGAAATTGTGTAGCATAAAATCGAGGGGAGAACAGACTTCTGATTATACACTTCAAAATATAACATAAAAAAAACATTTGAATCAGAAACCTTTGAAATGATTAGATTAGTGGTCAGATTAAAGTTTTGTGTAGACACTTTTTTTGTATCAACTTTCTTAATCACTGAATCAACTCTCAATTTTCTACTACACATACAAAGATTAAAATACTGATATTTTAATGGCACTTCCTATTGCTGGCTTAAGATGTTAAATAAGCCTCGGGGAAGGGAAAAGTTTCTGAAGGAAAGTGCATCTTCTGTAAATATTTTTTTTTTTACAGAATATATGCTGTAACAAACAAGTTGTACAGAACATCTTTTTGTAAATAATAGCACCCCTAGCCAGCTCCTCATTTAATGCTAAATATTTATGGGAGATAATGCCCACAGAGTGGGAGCTGGTGTGATGGACTACTGTGAAGCATTAGTTTCCCAGAAAGGAGGAACATATTCCAGAGAAGGCAGGGAGAGAGACAAGAGGCAGCCTAGCTCAGAACTGCATAAGAGAAAAAGGTAGAGAATAAGGAGAGCCACTCCCTAAACTCTCTGAGGGTATATCTATTAGACTGAGGATATTAACAGCTTAGTCTGGCAAGATTCTGTCTATTATGTATAAACAGATAACTCTGACTGAGTTGTTATACGTCATTCGTCATTCTTCGGCTTAGCTTGATAATAGTATTGACGGAATCCATGATCATCTTACTTAATCCATTTTATACCATTTTGTATCTTCAAGAGATCTTCAAGTAGGGTATGGTAAAATTCAATGTTGTCTAAAGCCATTAAAATGTAAAACAAAATAATATAGACTTTACAACAATTTAAACATTCCTTATCTTTTTTAAAAAGAATCAAATGCTTATGAAAAACCTGTCAACTTGTAAAAAGTACATCTAATGGCGGTTGAAAATGGATGTCTTCCCTGGAATTACTGGCACTTTCACAGCTTCATGATTCCTCTACCTCTAACTAACAGACTATTTCTAAATACTAGCAGAAAACATATACCTACAATACTATACAAACATCATTGAATAGTCCTTGCATTAATGGAAACATCTTTTGTGCTATTATTTAGCCATTATGGTGGTATTGCAGAAAGGAATATGATATGAAAAGAAGTATCTTTTTCTTCGTAGCTCTGCCATGTCCTCCTGATATCTTAATGTCCTCTTCATTACAGTCCTATGCATTAAGATCATTGTTGTCCCTTTGTCAGACGGCTCTGATGAAGCAAAACAGTTCTGGAATACTGAAGAAAGTGCTGTGGTCTATGATACTTCTGCTTCTGCAAGAGATTGAGATGGAGACAGCCTCATTAATAATGGACTCAGCCCAATGTGTTTAAAACATATTAGGGGGCTTGTAGTTTCATATAATTTTTTTGAGCTGTTGTTTAATTGCCATATTGCCAGGGATAACGGGAGGGTAGATAAAATCCAATAGTCTATTTCTCCTTCATTGACAATATGGAATTAAAACTTCAATCCATATATAATTTCATTGGCAAGTAGACTGCATACCACTAACAGTTAAATTGAGTCTTACTTAGAATCCACAAAATATCTCTTAACAGAAGCTTTTTTTTTTGCCAAGGCTTTGCGGACCCTTTTTAAAAGGCAGTACAGATTTAATAAGTAAATGTCTCCTTTTTTAGCTTATCTAGAGAAAACACATCTTGCTTTTGTAATGCATGACTGCCAAACTAGATAACAGAAATGTGCTGTCTCTGAGGCCACCCTGGGTAATTCTTAAAAGCTGGGGCAGAATGCAGCATGAAGAAGTAGATCCACCTTACCCAACCCAATGGTCTCCTGAAGTGTTGGATTGTAGTTCCTAGCATTGCGTTGTAATTCCCATCAGGTATCTCTTTGACACATTTAATATGGACTATAATCGCTTGATTCTTGACTCATTTTAAGGTACTGCTTTTATCTTCAGCATTCCCCCAAACAGGTGACAACTTATCTGAAAAACTGTGACTATTGGGTTATTCTAGCCGTTAGTTTTAATAGTTTTGTTTTCTTCTTTTAAGCTTCTTTAAAAGTATTTGGTCTTTATTTTATTTTTATTTTTTGTTCTTCAGTTTCTTCAGTTTGTTCATCTCTTTTTGCAACATAACTACCAGATTTAATCAAATCCTTTTACAGGTAGTGTACATTAGGGTCTAATTTAATCAGAAGAACATTCTTGTGAGGTAGGATGTGTTGGGAGACATGAGTTCAAAAGTCACTCAGTGAGCTCTATAGCTAGGTGGAGTCCTTAGGACCCCTTTTTACTGGTGCTTAACTTGAATTCTTTTTACGATTCACAATTCATTCTCTTTGTGCACCCCCCCACCCTCTCTCTCTCTCTCTCTCTCTCTCTCACACACACACACACACACACACACACACACACACACCATGGCAAGAAGGGAGAGAGAGTACACATAGATGCAAATAATACCTATATACAAAAATTTGCTAACTCTTTTTTCTATTTTGGGTGGATTTTTTTTCAGTATTTCAACAGGTAAGCTCTTGAAATTTGTCCATTTTTCAGCAAACATTCCCTGACAAAAAGCCCTTCTATTTTCCACTGTATTCCCCAGATGTTTTAATTTTTATTGTATCTTTTGATTATGTTTTTGAACTTGTTTAATGACAGTGAAGTGGCAGTGTTATAGTTACTGTATATACTGTATACTATTGAACCCTCCTTGTGTAGTGTTCTTCGCCCGAAAAACAGGAAGAGATAGATGGATGGAAGGAAGGAAGGAAGGAAGGAAGGGCTGACTTCTCTCTCTCTCTCTCTCTCTCTCTCTCTCTCTCTCTCACACACACACACACACACACACACACACACCTTTTTTTTTTACAGAA
>JANHFL010008488.1:157386-177491 GCA_032468155.1 Oxyrhabdium leporinum
TCTCTCTCTCTCTCTCTCTCTCTCTCTCACACACACACACACACACACACACACACACACAAATATATTCTTGTATTACACACTTGTACAAAAATATATTCTTTCTTGTCTGCAGTAAAGATTTATGCAGTCATGCTGTGAAGCTTCTGCTCTTAGTTACTTATTGCACATGGGTTTTGTTTCTAGAGATTTACTGATCTTACATCTAATGGTAGGCAAATTGTATGACAGCAACAGTCTTTCTGGATGACTTCTCTTGCCCATTGATCAGCAGGTGGGCACATTTAAACCTTCTTCTCCTACATTGGCAATTATGTTTGAAAATATTGGAACAAACTTTGAAATGAAACAAAGCAACAATGTGATCTTACAAGTGAGGTATCTGTACCATATTGCTTCGTGAAGCATCTTTGAGAGGGTGCTTCGTTTGAAACTTTGTCCAAGAAAAGCATCTTTTAAAAGTTTTGCAGACCCTTAGTAATATTCAGTAAATACGTATCTATATAAATGTCAGCCCTTTGATGTAAGCAAGGCTAGGAAAAAGCAGTCTTGGAAAGGTGTTTTTTTAGTGTGGTAAGGGTATTCTATCAGAATTTTGAATCAAAACCCTTATTTCAATTTATACTTAATGCAATCAAGGCCAAATTGTGTTGAGTTTTGTTTTCATATTTTCTATTTTTCTATGATTCAAATTTCCTTTTTTTAGTATATCAGGTTTCCTTTCTCTCTTTTCTGAGTAAAACCCACTTAAACAATAAATGAAGTAAAGATACAGCAGCAACAAGTCAATACGCACACACTTCTGCTAATGTAGGTGATGGATAATAGTGCTAGAGTATTTTTTTATCTGTCTCTCACTTGTTCAGCGGCCACCAAATCGCACCAGAAAAGCATCCTGCTCTCTACATATTGCTGTTAAAAATGTATTGATTTTTCATTTTTTTTATCATTAGAGACTAAGTATGCTAATTAGAATTAGTAATTAGTTAGGTTCTGTGCCATTGGTAGAACAGAAAAAATTCTCTATCTCTCTTTGAATACAGAGAAATTGCTCTAAAATTCTTGGTATCGACAATGAGTTTTGTAATAGATATTCTCAGACACATAGAGCAAATATGGACACAGTTGCCTAGTTTATCAATAGTTATCCAATTGCAGAACATATTTAAATAATTTATGGGGACATTCTTTTATGTATCATGTTGGATATGGGATTATTTTAAACCGTAACCATAAATTAAATTCATTTTGTTTTAAATGCTTTCAATTTATTCCTGCCTCATAAACTTTTCAAAATAACTTTTCTTTCATATTCTTGAACAGAATATTTCTTTTCAACACAATTCCTTATGGAGCTAGAGAAGATGAGCTTTAAATAGGCACAGTATATCTAATAATCCCCAAACCAATCTGAAAGTTATTGTCTCCTACCATGCAAATTGCTCCTGGTACCGTGTTAATAATATGATTGAGCTCAATCTCTTCCTAAGTGTAGTTGTATATTTCATGAAAACAATGTATTACATATATACACACAAACTCAAGTTTTAAATATTACTATTTTTCTTCCAGAGTTTTAATTTAAATGAATATTGTTTTTTATGCTTGATTTTTTTTATAAAAGCACTTTCTTTCCTGTGGTTATACCATGAAAATTTAAAGAAATGATATTAAAGGAAAAATAGAATTATCTCAGTACATCCAAGAAAGAACAAATGTGGGCATTTTGCACTCAAAATACTTTGCAGTGCCTTGCCAGAGTCTCTGTTTCTGATTGAGAGAGACCACCCTCTTTAATGGTGAAGTGTTGATTTTTCTCTCTGCTGGCTTGGTCATGGCCTTAGTTGGGTACAGACAGCTTGTTTTGTGAAGCTGTCCCAAAATATCTATTATTCATGGACTGTAGCCTACTGAAAGACTTGGCATACTTGTAATGATAGGTTAGAATTTTAAGATTAGTCCAGTACATGCATATCTTAAGACTCTGTTTAACCGATTCAGGAAAAGCACATATCTTTACTTTTTTTTTCTATTGCCTACATCTGCACACATTCTGTCTATGGTATTCCCCACAAAGAGCCAATGACATATTTTCAAATGGTGGATGCGTGTTTATTTCAAAATGAGCCATCTGATGCCATATGGTTTTGCTTTGAATGTATTGACCTGATATTTGTGCAAACCTTAGGATTCAAACTCATAAGCATTGTTCAGGGTTTAATTCTTGAGGATCTATATTTTTTTATTTCCTAACCAGGATACATCACTGTATTTAAAAAAAAAAGCTGTGAAAGAGATCTCTGCTAAGCTTCATTGTTGGGTAATTTATTGTTTGAGTGGAATTGTAGTAGTTATTGGATTTTTATTTCTAAAGTGACAAAATGAATAAGTTTCTAGGCAGAAAGGTGTTACCAATACGGTGGCTCACCTGTATCCTTTAAATCATCTGTGCAAATGTTATTTTTTATTTTGTAATGAATTTACAATAATACTTTGTCACAGTCCTTCCCTTAAATGGTGTAATCCTAGAGAGGTGTAAAACCAATGCTGTACCATCTTTTATGTAGGTAATAGCCACCTCCTGTATGTTTTCGTCTTGATTTGTATATCATTGATATTCACTGTTTCCATTTTTGCCTCCCATCGTAGTTAATAAAAAATAAACCTTTTTCTGCCAAGTAAAAATTTAGACTGTGGTGGCTTGGTGGTAGGATAAAAATTGCTGCTGCTGCCTCTATCTTTTGTGCATATCTTGAGCCCTACTTGCTCTTCATCTGGCAGAATATCAATATAGAATTGCATGGTTAATATTTAAAACACAAAATGGACTACAGAGAACAGTAGTTTAGTCAGCTGAAGAATTTGTAGGCAGTCCCCATAATACTTGGGTATTTCATTTTTCTGAAATTTGCCTATTGACTTATAGTTTTTAATATGATAGTTAAAGAGGAAATAGTTAAAGAGCAGTCTGTTATGCTTTTTGTTTTCTGGATGTCCATTTGATTGAAGCTACTGCTCCTTTTCCTGAGCACTTTGGTTGGCCCAGATGAGCACCTCAGGCATATTCTCATCTGAGGCAACTTGCTACCTTCTTTCAGCATTGGCCAGTTTCTTGCTTACACTTTGCTTTTTCTTGAAACATCTGGAAGGGTCCACCCATTTCCTGCCATGCCCATCCTTTTGGCCAATAATTAGAGTCCTTTCCTGACTCTTCTGGTTTCCTGTACAATAGGCTGTACCAGAAACTAGGCCAAACTCAGGTAAAAGCAGGCTTTTTGTGGAAAGGAACAAATCTGGCCCCACCAATATGGCAATATTATGTTTGGGAATTTTTCACTTCATTATTCATTTTGACCAATGCATATGTTGTAAGAAATGGTTTCTTATGGAATATTTATCTACTGATCAAAAATTAACATATAAGTCTGCAATGTGAATAGGTTTCCTGATTCTTTAAATGACAAAATGACAAAATTGAGACTCTGTCCAAGTGTATCAATGTATGTATCAGAGGATTCAGTGTTATTCTCTGAATATTATCTCAACTATGCCCACTATATTCTCACCCCCTACCTATGTAAGGCAAAACATAAACTAGAAATGAAATGGTTAAATAATCTTCTCACCACCTCAGTTGAAAGCAAGTTCATAGCTTTCTCAGCTGCATTTCAATTAATTAAAATAAGAAAAAATATTGTATGAATGTGTGTGTGCATCTGTGTGGGAGAGAGAACAGGTAATGATGAATTTAAAAAAGAGAACAAATTGAAACATGAGTACTTATTACAAGCTAACATAAGACTCCAAGAATCTCAGAATGTACTAAACATACTAAAGATCACATAATCAAATAACTATCATTAAATAATAATTGCATTAGATAAATATTTCATTATATTTGTCCAAACTAAGTCTACATCAATAAGCAATCTCCTCATAGGTGGCAAGTGCAATCAGATCCTTGATCCATTGATTGAAATAGTCTTTATCTTTCTAATGCTGCATATCGATCTTTTGGCTATAGTAAGGACACAGAGAATCCATTTACATTGTCCACTTGTCAAAGGTCAAGTACTAGGTAGTTCAAAAAAATATTATTGCCTAATTTTTTTTAGCTTTTGTTGCACCATATGTTTACATAATCCAGCATTCCCTAAATTTAGTAAACGTAAGACATTGTAAAAATATGTTCTAAAGAAGCATTGTCCTTATTGCACTTCCAGCAAAATGCTGTTTTTGACAACCATTTTCTATACAAATGTATCAGAGTCCAATAAATTCTAAATACTGTTTTTGGTTTATAAGTTGTAATATGAGATCCATTGGCACTCTTATTATAGAAGTTAAAACATTCTCCCATTATCTAGACGAGGTGTGTCAAACTGGTGGGCTGCGGGCTGGATGCGTCATGCTCAGATCACGCCCACCCCAGTTCCGCGGAGAGGTAAACATCACAAAATGTCACGTGACAGCAATGTGACGCTACAAGTTTGACACCCATGATCTAAACAACAAAGGACTCTCTAATTTTTTTTTGTTTCATTCATTCATTAGCATCTGCATTTCTTTGATTTATTGATAACAAATATCTATAGAAATAAGAGTAGACTTTTTTAGTTTTAAAGGATTTAACAGGTTGCTCTAATATATCAGGTGTCAATGTTTCTGTGCCAAAATATATTGTTAAGATTATATATTAGAAATAGATATGTACTTGAACAACAATTGCTTTAGATAAATTTATATATAGAATTGTAACTATGTACTGCTACAATGATATGTTATGTTTTTTTCTTTTTTCTTTGTTGTATTTTTTCTTTTTAAAACTATCTCTGTGTCTTTTTTATTTTTGACAATGTAGGTATTTTTATCTTTTATGTGTTTTGTTTTTCCATTTTTGTCATTTTAAAAAGCAATAACAATAAATAAAAAGACTATGCAATCAAATAAGAAAGGAATTGCTACAGTTCTTTCTCTATGAAACATCATCATTTTTTTCCATGAAATTTAGTGATATAATACTTTGTCCCATCTGTTGGTTACTATTTTTTGTCCAGCGAAGCAGTCTAAATGAGATGTAGAAGATCCAAAAAATAATAATCCAGTGGTTTGTCCCAATTTCTTTCTAGAAGAAAAAAGGGAATTTTGAATCATGTCCTCAGCACCATTTTAGAATATCTTTGCAAGCAAATAATTGAGAGCACTGATCTGATCTTTTTCTGCAACCTACTGTGTGAGAAAGAAGAAGGAAAGAAAGCCATGTTAAGAAGAAAATAGTTAATTCTTCTTTTAGTTCTTTTAGTTCAATCAATTTGGCATATATAGGCTGTCCAGATTATTTCTCCGATCATGGCACATGACAAAAACAAAATTACTTACCTTGATATTGGTCATGATAGTATACAGGATTAAAATACGTTTTGACAGGGATGACTAATATTTATTTGTACGATAAGAATACTCTGAATGAGCAGAAGTAGATAAATCAACATAAATGTGGAGCCATTTGTTTTCTTGTTGTGTTAGTTTGGAATGATGAAATAATGAAGCTTTCTCTTTTATAGAAGAGAGCTGTAACTGAAGAAAAGCCTACAGTCCACAGCTTAATCAGAACATGAATTCCTTTGTACTGGATCTGTTTGTTATTCGTGTGTGTGTGTGTGTGTGTGTGTGTGTGTGTGTGTGTAAGAGTAAACTTTTGGCAATTTAAACTAACTGGATCATAATCAGAGTTATGAGTAATTTTTGCATCAGCTACATTTACCTAGAAAAATTTTAAAAATGCATATAGAAATTTAATTCTTTGTCAAGGAATTAAATCTAATGGATGTCTAAGAGGTTTGAATAGTATACCTTACCACCCTAACCATCTTCGTGCCCGAATTGTTACCAATAACATTTTATTATGTCAAGGAGGAAATTAATAACAGTTCTATTTGAAGCTTGACAGCCGTGCCAAAATTAGCATGGCAGGTATAAGTCTTGCCATCAAGTTGGCTAAGACAAAAAATTCTAAATCAGGCATTCAAGATCAGGGTTGCCATGTTTTGTTAGTTGCGTCTTTGATATGTTGACATTAATAAAAGATTATATTTATCTCTATGCTCTAAAGCACTCTTTCCAAAACTTGGCAATTTTAAAATGTGTGGACTTCAAGAGGTAGAATTACCTAACTGTCTAGGGAATCCTGGGAATTGAAGTCAACACATCTTAAATTCAGGCTGGCTAGGGAATTCTGGGAGTTGAAATTCATAAATCATAAAATTGTCAAGTCTGAGGAAGAGCTCTAAAGAATGTTTACTGCACATCTACTGATTTCCCTAATATATGTGATTCTTGTTGTGGGTGGTTTGTGGTCAACTGGTATTTCTTTCTGTGGAATCCTCATCCTCTCTGAGCCCGATTGCTTGCTTGCAGATGTTTGATTACCCAAGTAGGTAACATCATCAGTGCAAGCAAATGTGGCATTTGCTCCTGGTTTATATGCAATAGCTTGCCCTGCCAGTTTTTCTCCTTGGTTTTCTCGTTATAATTTCTTTCTTTAAATAAATGTATATTTATTAAATAAATGTATAGTTATTTAAAGAAGCCTCAGAGATTTTGCTCAGCCTACATTAGCTTGGAAACTTACATTTTCCATTTGTATTATTCCTTTCCATCTACAGTCTATAAAGACACAATTCAAAGATACAGATTCCCTTCGGGGAGAACAAGGCCTTCATCAGTTGATAAATAAATGTTAAGAGAAACAAAATAAGAACCCTTCTCCTTTGATATCCATGTTAACCTGAATAAGTCTGAGAACTGAAAGTATTTTAAAAGTGCTTCAGGGTTCAATTTCTGAGCTTCGTGCATTCCAGAGTTATTGGGAGTTTGTGCTCTAGAAGTCCTAGCCAGTCCAGTTAGTGATTATATTACCCCAATACATCTGGTAGGGTGTATAGGAAGACTTTTGTAAATGATGTCCTTATTTGTCCTGTGGTGACCTTACAGTGCTATCCATGGCTTTTTTTAGAATTAGAAAAAGATTATTTTAATTCCCTCTCAAAGGGCTGTCCTGTCATTTTCAGGCTATCGAAAATGCTCACAGGCTTGAACAAATGCTGTTCAAGCTAAAATCATTAGTTTTATAGTGCTTAGAAGCACCGTTTGATTTTAAGGCAGGATAGTGGCCTTCAACAGCACTTATTTGGGTTATATTATGTTCAATATAACATTATTTTGGCAGGTCACTTTATTCAGGCACACCCTGTTCCCTTTATGATTCTTTTCACTGTATGTGAGATAAGCACATTATCAAGCATTTGTGCAATTAAAAGATTCTTTCACCGGCTGCTTTTTAAAAATTTTACACTACAGCAAATGATTTCACAATCTGCTACATACAGGTAGTCCTTTATTTACAATCACAATTGGGGCTAGTATTTTTGTTGCTAAGCAAGGCAGTTGTACCTGATTTGATTACCTTCCACAGTTGTTGAACAGATCATGGCAATTAAGTGAATCATGAAACTTTTAAATCAAGCTAGCTTCTCCCATTGCTTTTGCTTGTCAGAAACTGGCTGGGAAGATTGCAAATGCTGATCACATGATCCCGGGATGCTGCAGCCATCATAAATACATGCCAGTTGCCAAATGCCCAAAGTTTGATTACGTGACTCTGGGGATGCTGCAACAGTTGTAAGTCACTATTTTCGATACTGCTGCAACTTTGAATGATCACTAAACAAATGGTTGTAAATCAAGGACTACCTGGTACAACTACACACATACCAGAATGGTAGCAGGTTAATGTGGATCATTCATTAGTTCAGATGCCTTACCGTAGTTCTGTCTCATGTACAGTATATTTGTATTTCTTGTTTTTATTTTTTAAAAGCAATGCTAATTTTCTTACCGAACGTACTGTTTTTCTCAAGCATTTTCTGATTTAAAGAAAGTTGGGGCATTGTGCAATATCTGTTGTCATAAACCCAAGAAATTCAGCAAAGCAAAACACTCTGTTTTTCTTATCTAGAGTTAAAAAAGAAACTTACAGCCTGGTTGTGTTGGTATAGTAGCTACATACCTAACCAATCAAGATACCCATCAATTGTGAGAGCTTTTGACATGAGATGTAACTAAAAAGCTATAGAAGTATGATGCTGAAAAAGTTTTTCTCATTAAACAAATCATCCGAATTGGTAGAGTTTCATATCTCCTCCTCCATGCCTTAACGGAAGTCACATTGCAGAAAAAAATGGCAATCACTTGTCATGTAATAATTACTATACTGTAAAATTAGAATAATATGAAAAATCCTCTGTTGTATAAGTCCAAGGATGCTTGTTGTGAATGACATAAATTTAAAATTAGTCATGGAAAAAACCTGAATAATCCAGAGAAGCTAATGTAAATATATTTTTATATGTCTGTATATGAAAGTATTTTCAATTTGTTACTGGTATGTGTGGATTTTAAAAAGTTTGGGGTCAAGATACACTGACTGGACAATGAACATACTTTTTCATTCTATTTCTTAAAGTTGAAGGTCAAGTTATAGATTCCCATGCACTGTAATGTTTCTTAAGATTGACAATAAATCAGGCAGTGGTTATATCAGATAAGTATACATTTCTTGATAAATCATTCCAAGTCCTCTTAACTAAGCGTGCAGACAAAACATGGTGCATTTTTAATTTAATGGCTTTCTCTTTTATGGAGTCCTAAAATACTTTTCTTTGCTGGGATAGTATATCACACTGCATTCATATCAATAAAGATATACACTCCTCTCTTCTGCTTGTGTATGTGAATATTATCCTTCTTAGCTGTGTATATGGATTTAATGACTAACTGTAAATGGATTTGGTAGTCCACAATTGCATTGAATCCAAATGTCTGCAAAACACTGAAACCTTAGACCATTTTGGAACATCATCACTTACGACACAAATTTCCATCCTGCCATCTTGTTTTCTCTCAACATTTCATTCAGCAGTGTCGGCTTAAATGAATCTGTCTTCTCCAGCCAGATCTAGATGACTGCATCCTCCTTATTTTTGGCCAGAAAGATGGAAAGCTGTGGTAGATCGTTCACCAAATTAGCTACCATGAGGCTAAAATGCACAGTCACTATCATGTTTGTTTGCATATATTTTTTGCATCCATTGGGTCTTTATAAAGATTTGAAAGCATCATAAAGCACTTTCCCAGAAACCAATTGCATCATCAGCATAACACAAGTTACTGGTGTTTCTGCTTCCAATTTTAAAACCATGCTCATTTTCTTTTAATTCAGTTTATCTTAACATACATGAAGATGTAGATTGAATAAATAAGGGAGAAATATTTGCCAACCTGGAACCAGTCTGTTTCACCAAGGTGTCTCTGTGAATTCCTGACTTGTACATAAGTTTTTTCCTGAGGACAATGAGATGTTCTGGGATTCACAATTTTCTAAACACATCCCACAGCTTGACATGAATGTCACAATCAAAGGCCTCTATAATCAATGAAGAGCACATGCTACCTTTTTGGTATTTCACATTCTCAATTATTCAATACTTTATAGCATTCCAAATAAATGGAAATGCACACAACAGTAACAATTTTTAATTTCAATTTAATGTTATTACTTTTATATTTCATAGCTTTTCTTTTAAAATCGGGCAGTGAAGAACACACAGTTCTCTCCTACCCCAACTTTTCCAATGTTCTATAAAGTAGATTATGTGCAGAAAGACAGGCCCAGGGCCATATAGTGAGTGCTGCAGTTCAGGGAATTTTTAAACCTGGCTCTAATCCTATTTCAATCATGGTCTCTTAATACAAAGGCACCTTATCCTATTTCAGCTATTCGCTTTGATGCCACATATGAAAAGGAGGCACCAATAATACACACCTTATGTACATCATATTTCTCCAAGTGCTTGGCAGCACTGTCACATATGTTATTGCCTAGAAGTCTGAGCTAGAGTCACACTACAGTACATGTGCATGAGTACAAAAGTCAGAATCAAGCTTTAATGCTCTAATCCAATTAAGAGGATTTATCACCATCATCTCAGCCTATGTGGTCATAATCAGCAACTGTGCCTGAAAATGAATTTTAGCCCTTCACAATGTATTTATTCAAAGAGTACTCTTAAAAAGATGTTCAAAACATACGTTAGGTTTATTGGTAAGGGCATTGTTAGAATGCGTTGTCTCCTGTTACCTGTATACCTTTTTTTTTCTGGTATCTGAAGTGAAGCCTTCAGTTTATCTTAACTATGCAGGACTGTTTATAAAACTGTTTTTTTTAAAATATGGTATAGTATTTCCATGGAACTGAACAAAAAAGAATAAGACAAATTCAGCACACAATTCTCTGTGATATTATGCCTTGAATATTGAGATTCTAGCATTTATCATTTAGTCCAAATTTAAAAAAAATAAATCTGTTTTGCTTTTCATACACACACACACACACACACACACACACACACAGAACTGAAAAGAAATAGTAGTATCAGTATACAACAATACTTTAATTTTTAAAAGCCATACCTGCTGAGTCTATAGTCGGGTCTTACAAACTAGGAAAAATTTCAAAAGATGAATTTCTGCCACCAGAAACAACTACAAAGTAGGCATGAGATAAACCTCTCAAAGGAGAGATAATTTCACAAGTGACTGCTCTTCCTACAAGATCTATTAAGTAGTCATCTACTGGAATTAGAAATGGGCACAGTTTTTAGAATCCTTTGCCAGATTTGGGGGGAAGAAAATTGGATGGGAGGTTTTCCAGCAATTTGCCAAAGGCTAGTCTCTTCTTACAGTAACAGTACAGTAACAGTGGAAAAAGTCCAATAAGAGTTCCTTTATGATATTGTCCCTTGGCATTTAATTGAAGAATAGACATTAAGGGGCCTGCCGACCACCAGGAGAAAAAGCATTACATTCTTAAGTAAATATGTTTAAGAGCACTGTGAGAGTTTTCTGAATGTTTTGGGGGAAACATTCTTTAGCAAAGTCTCATCAGACTGAATAGGAAACTGGTGGAAAAAACTGCAAGATAATTTATCTGCATGGCACAAGTTGAAATTTCTCTAGTTTATGAGGATATTTGGAATTTAGAACCAGTGGTTAAATTGCTGGCCTAGAGACCAGTTCTTGTCCCAGTTTAGGCATGAAAAACTGGCTGCATAATTTTGGATCAGTCACTTTTTCTCAGGCCAACCCACCTTAGATGGTTGCTGTTGTGGAGAAAATAGGAGGAGGAAGAAGTATTAGATATGTTTGCCACATTAACTTGCTTATAAAAGCAATGAAGGCAGGATAAAAATCTAATAAAAAGAAACCTACCTTGGATGATAAAGTATATGAAGAAATGGTTTTTCAAGGAATCTGGTCTCAAGCTATCAAGGTTTTAAGATTGAAAGACACACATTGGGTTTAGTTTCATCATCATGTATATGAGCTTGTCCATGTATGTTCATTTTCAATAAGATTAACATCTTATTAACATCTTATTTTCAGGAAATATGGTACTAAATGTGTCCGTCTGGCTGATGATCTTGACTGGGGCTTATTTTGGGGTAGAGCCTACGTTATGAGCATCCTGAAAAATCATGCTAGGGTTTATTTTCCGGTTTGGGTTTATTTACAGGAAACACTGTATATACATAATGCTTGGTCAGTTCTATGACTTTCAGTGAACATGTACTATAAAATGTATAGGCCACCCATTGTATCTCAAGGTAATGGCATTTTATTATTTTTTTAGATTTCTATCTGTATTTTGTTCAGGAACTCAAGGCAGCATACAGAGCAGCACAACTACACCTGCTAGGTAGGTTGGCAGGAGTGAGTTTCCATGCCTAAGGTAAACTGTTCCCTGTTGCTAATCCAACACCTTAACCTCCATGCTGGTTCTTTTATACCACATTGGGGGCATTGGGAGTCTTAAAAATAATGCAATTATTTGTACGTATAGCCACATGTGTGGTCTGTTGCAATAATCAAACGGTTGGTAGTAACTCGATGACTTTGTTGTTGGAAACGTTTTGCTGGACAATTTAATATAAGTAAAGGAATATATTAACAATATTCTTCACAAATATATTGTCCTCAATATATTTAAAAACAATAAATATGAGAACATAATCCTTTGTCCCAGTAGAAATTGGCATGAAATGAAATATCTATGCTGGTGCCAAAGATACAGTATTATTTCAATATTTGCTTTATAATACCTGGCATAAATGCAAGCTACACTTCTATCAGTCTCTTTTTATGTTACAAAACTTTCTTTGGCTATGTGCTTCATAAAGAATATGTTGGTAACTAATCAAATTTCTGATAGAGAAAAATGTATTATGTTGAACCATGATAAATATCTTTATTTTTATTTATTTATTTTTCATATTTCTGAACCACCATCTCCCTCAAAGAGCATGTTAGTAATGTTTAAATGTTTATTCATCTGGCCTAAACATCTTGTCAGTTCTAGGACACTAAAATGCAAGATGTTGTTTTAAATTCTAGTTGCTTAATATCTTGCAAGGTTTTGAAAGGTGAATTTTTTAGGCATGGGTCAATAAAACAGAAACGTTATCACTGGCAGCAACATTAAATAATCAAGATGTCAGCAATTGGCAACAGTTGTTTGAATCTCTGCCTTGCAAGTGGATTTGCCCTTGAAGTGGTTAGAAACAGTGTAAAACGGATTACAGTCTTTTTTTACTTTCTTTGCCTATTTTAGTGTCTGTTTTATGTAAATGTCTTAGTCATCTATTATGGCATAACAGGTTATGTAGATATGTCATAGTATAAAATATGTTAAGATAATCCTTTTTAAAACAAAAACTGACAAAACAACAACTTAAAAACAATATGAAAGAGATGTAAAACATTTTAAAATAGCATTTCAGTTAAAAATAAGAATAGGAACATTAAGAAAAACATTCAAAATTAGAAACAGTTTCTGTTTGTAAGAGATAGGACAGATAAAGGTCTCTCACTTACTCAGATACAGTCTGGAAGAGTAAAAAAAGCCATGGCTACAGGGCTTAGACTAATATTTTGCCATTCACTTACACGTGATTTGCAGTAAATTTATCCCAGTCATTTTGAAGGTAAGCATAGTAATTGCCTTCTTTTAAGTCAACATTTTACTCTGTCTATAAAAATATTGGCTATTATGCCTGGAAATGCATTCTAGTATCTCAGATAAAAGTATCCTGGTTCTTCCAGGCAGAAGCTTTTGGCATTACCAGTAAAAGGCTATTCTATTTTGCTAATTTTTGTGGAAAGAAAAGAAGTAGAAACAACAAAAAATCATGACTATATTTTAGATGAAGAATAATGATTGAAACGAAATGTTTACCTCATGTAAAAATTATGTGAATAAGTAAGGGTGATTGTACAATAAAAGCCGCAGTAGAAGAAGTCTTGCAAATATCCAAATTTTAAAATTATAAGGCTGCCTGATTGCATTTTAACACTGGATGGTATACAGGGGTGGGCTGCTACGGTTCGCACAGGTTTGTAGCGAAGATTCTGCGTGGTTTGGTGAACCGCCAAATCCCACTCCTTGCTGGCCGATTAGGCCATGCCCACCATAGCCACGCCTACCCAGCAACTGGGCAGCGAACTCGTTGCTAAAATTTTTGAAGCCCACCTCGATGGTATATAATATAAAAACAATGTAAATGAAAACAACACTAGCAAAACAGTCTAAATCTGTCTAATAGAGAGAATGGAAACAAATTAAAACAAGCATCTGT
Source organism: Oxyrhabdium leporinum (assembly GCA_032468155.1). NCBI lineage: Eukaryota > Metazoa > Chordata > Lepidosauria > Squamata > Cyclocoridae > Oxyrhabdium > Oxyrhabdium leporinum. The sequence goes on from JANHFL010008488.1 coordinate 171,138, forward strand.
GTGTGGAAGTGGCTATGGTAATGAAATTGCCGACATTCATAAACCCAGCTTGTGGGAGCATTAGATGTCAGCTCAAGCCTTGAACTCTGCCTTAAAAACAATACTGATAGTGTGAATTGGCTAGTTTTTACCTTGTCTTTCAAGCTATTCTATCTTGCAGCAGACTTGTAAGAATAAAAGGAGCAGAGAAGAATAATTGATACCATTCGGATTCCTTGGAGAAATATGTGTTTCATGATAATGATGATGATGATGATGATGATGAAAGAGGAAATAAGAAACTAAATTCTTTCTTGCATAATTGGTTTTCCAAAATAACTTGATAGGCTCAATTTACCTCTGCAAAAAGAACAACTTTCTTCATTCATTTTCCATTTTCTAAACAACACTTCAACACTTTTCAGTCAACATTTACAGCTCCCCAATTAAATCATTTTGTATTAAATTGGTTACCCAGAGTTCATACATCATACTGGAAGTTGGAACTGTCATAAACTGTTAGGAAGGTTGCCAATCCGCTGCTAGTTTGGCCACCGTTACGCTGACACAGTCATCTGTGGAATATTTCAAAATACAAGATATCACTTAGTCTGGAAACTCATATTGAGTTTGCATAAGCATTGTTCACTTGCCTGTGGACATCAAGTTATAGTAGAGGATAAATTCAAACTAAAGACTGGTAGTTCTCCCACATAAATTCCTAGTGATTGTTTAGTAGTGCTTTAAATAATTATTTATTTTAATATCCAGATAAACAGTTTAGTGCAGTGGCCCCCAACATTTTGGGCACCAGGGACCAGTTCCATAGAGAAACGTTTTTCTGTGGACTGGACAGGGTGTGGTTTTGCATGTTACCTGCATCCTGCAGATGGGATTTCATTTGTTTGCGTGGCCCAATTGCTGGCATGCCGTGGCCCAGTGCCAGTCCACACAGACCAGGGGTTGGGACTCCTGGTTTAGTGGTACCTTACACTGTCTTGAAACATTGGCAAAAATACTATCATTTTATCTTGTTAATAATGCTGAAAGTAGATGTATATAGTAGGGTTTTGCTTTCTCTTAAGTTTCTGTTTGATATATTGATTCTTTGCTACATAGCAATTATCATGTTCAGGAGTAACTTCTTAAGATTATTTCAGACCAGAAAATAAAATTTCACTGTCTCAACATTTCTAAGAGAAAAAGTTACTCATGGAGTGAACAAAACATTTACCATTTGCAATCTTTGTGTTGATTGCAAACTAAATCACTCACATGGATATTTGAACCAATGTGAATAAACTAATCCCATGTTCTTATGTGCATTTATTGGATCGTATAAACTGGTCTCAGATTGGAGTTGGTAGAAATATGGCAGTTGTAATTTTCTTAAATTTACTAAGTGCTTCCATGAAACCATTCAAACTGGGAATCATCTCCTGAATACCAGAATACACCACTTTAAAGCATTTCTTCATTCTGCATTTGGATCAATAGGACCGTGTGTCTATTTTGCTAAAATATGTAAGTAGACTTATTGTTCCTAAAGCAAAAAAATGATATGCTGAAAGTGGAGGTTTGTTTTTTGTTTTTTTAAAAAAACATCTTCACATTAGAGCTGAAATGAGGCCTCCAGTACCTATTCTATCCTGGCCAATTGGATCACGCCATAAAGTCCTTTTTTTCATTAGCACAGTCTAGCTGAATGCCACATCATTAAGCAAGATACCTAGCCTTGTAATTGACCCTGACAAGACTCTGCATGGAAAAATCTGTAGAATGGACTTATCAAACCTATTTTTCTTCTTATATAAATATATATATGCCACATGTCTAAATACAGCTATAAACTTTGCATAAGTAGGCGTCCCTATGGATTTTACTCCACTAATTGTTGCCAACTATAAGGGGCAGCACTCATCTCCATTTCAAGGCCGTGAGCCAGCGCTGTCTAAAGACTTTTCCGCGGTCATGCAGCTAGCATGACATTACAGAACACTGTTTCTTCCCCACTGAAGTTAAACCTATTTATCTAGTTGCATTTGAATGCTTTTGAACTGCTAGGTGGGCAGGAGCTAGGCGAAGATGTACAACACTCAAGTCTTAAACTGGGACTTTTGGCCTTCCAACCGACAAGCCCAGTTTTTTAATCACCGAGCCATCATGCCTTGCATGTGTAGGATTTGAAACATTACAACAGAGCATTTTATTTTGATAAACAAGTTGTAATAACGTGTAAGATGTACGTAATTCCTCATTTTATTTTCGCATTTATCACAGGTTTAATGATGTAGGTTATAAGCAGGTATATGTGTGTGCAAGAGAGATGAGAAGTTTGAAGACTGTAATGTGTATAAATGGTATTTATGAAAGTGCATGTGAAATCAACCGCAAGGCAAAAATTGCTGAAAGATGCTTAAAGCTTTGTCATTTTTATTTTCATTTTCACTCCTTACCATAATCTCACTTAACCAAGCCTGTTATCCTCTAACTATGCGAGTATTTTGCTGTTAGGAAATCACTTAAACAATAAGAAATTAAACTTAGCTGTCATCTGCCCCATATGCTGTTGCCTAAACTTCAGTAAATGGCTAAATCCAATTCCATGCAAATGGACTTCTATGTTGGATTTTTCTTTCTTTCTCATTTTTTCTTCTTACAAGCTTTAATATGATAAATAGATACAATACAGAGATTTCCTCAAGTCTTCTTCTCAAGTCAAGGCCTCCAGCCATCCTAGCCTAAAGCCTGCAAGAAGAGCTAGGTCTTTAAGGCCTTCCAGAGTGACATTAGAGTGGAAGACATCCAGATCACTGGGAGAATCCCATCCCAGAGGGCTGACACCACAACAGATAAGGCACACTTCTGGGGTCCTGATAAATGACACAGCTTAATCAAAATAAGGACTTCCTTATCTAGAAAGCCCAAATGAAGCTGAGCAAGGCCTTTCTTGGCCACAGATGCCACCTGTTCAACAAGCAGGATGTGTGAGTCCAGGAAGACACTCAAATTGCATACCACTCTTCAATAGTGAAGTGCTATCTCATCCCAAATTTTTTTATACTATATGTTTTTTGCCTTTTCTGACTGTAGTGCTAAAATAAATATTTCAGTAGAAAGACGAAAGAGCAAATTTGTAAACACATCTCCATAAAAGATCCGTTAAGCACACTACGTAATAGGAAGATAGCTAAATAATTCTTTAATGACATTTGTTATGGGACTCAGTGTAAAATGGAATAATGTTATTAAATGAATTTTTCTGTATCTTTGCAAAAAATCTCAAGGGGAAGAAACTAGGTTTGTTGGCAACAAAGTCAGCTTTGCTTTACATTTCTCAGTTCATTCCAGAACTGAAGCTACTTCATGCTAGGTTATATGCTGCTGTCATTAATTGGAGACAGGCTGCAATATTTTGAAAAGTATCAGCTAGGTTGAATTTTTAGCATTTTAAATTTTTGCTGAGGTTGTAATAAAAACAACTATCTGTTATTTCAGTCTCTTTAAAACAATTGAATTAAAAGTGTCAACATAACCATTACTGTTTGTAAACCATCATAAAACATACATGAATTGCAATTTTGGGTAAAAAGCAAGGAGGAAACCAAATATGTTGTTTTGGCCTGGTGGGATTTGTTTAATGATGAAATTGAAGTTGCAGTAAATTTTAGAGTAGATCTTATATTGCAGCCTTTTCCAACTTGATAACTTCCAGTTGTTTAGATGTGGGACAACGATGTCCACAAGATCTGAGTCACAATAGTCAACATGGTGGCTGCAATAATTCAATTGAAGCCTTGTCCTTTTTTTATATGTCTTGATTTTTTTTCTGACCCACATGCTATGGATCATTTTTAGAAAAATACAAGTAGGCTATACATGATCAGATCCCAGTAGAGAACCAGTGCAGCAATGGTTGGAGATTGGACTGGGCCTTGTAGTTCAAACTTCTCATCTTAATGTACTGTATAATTGAGATTGTGACTGGCCCATTCTATTTCCAAGACTATTATCCAAAAGGTGCTTTTTCAGGAGGCAACTGGACTTTCTTGGAGGGGGGGGGGTTTCACCTTTTTTTGTTTGCCCACCTTTGGGACATCTATGACCTGATTGAATGAGAATCTCTACAGATTTCCAAGACTATTGTTTTGGAATTTAAATGAAGGGAGACTTTGTTTTGATGCTTAGAAAACAAAGATAGGATATAATGTGATATCAAATAAATAACATTGTCTACTTGGATTGGCACTAATTCTCCTGTTTCCTGGATTAGTTCAGTTTTATAACAAAATGGTTCTTTTTCACACTATGATTTTTTTTAGCTGTTTCTTTTTAAAGGATAGAAATGAATGCATCAAACTTTTGCAAGAATAAGTACATCTGCTTCCACTTTACTCTCCCACTCCATCAAGCTGAAAATTTTGGCCATACCCAACAATGACATCATTGTATAGCCGCCATTGTCTCAGAGGTGAATTGTGGCCTCCAGATATATATCACACTTATGCAGAACAATCCCATATAAATCTTTTGAATAAATAAATGTTATAATACTTTCTATCCTTGCACACAACTATTCAGATTTCCATACAAACAGTGTTGTTTCTTGATCATATGAATGTACCCTTATGTCCAAATTACTGCTTTAGCCTATGTACTACTTTGTTCTTTTCTTAACAGTAGCCTAGATTACTTTAAAAGTGAAGTTTATTTATTTTTTATTTGAAACATATGTTTTATATGTAACAAATCAACCATCCTATAACCAACTCTGGGTCATTCTCAGTCAAAAGTAAAAGCAACATTCTAACTGTAGCAAAAATGAAGCAGAGTGATATTCTCAAAGCAGTTTCTTAAGGTCATAGTTAACTTGGATCAAGCAATAACTTTGAAGTTCTGTACATGTCTCCTCCAAAGTATGCCTGAGCGTATTACTCCTATTTATAAGTGTGCATAGGAATGTAGGCTTAATCACATGGGCAACCTTGTTTACTTTCTGATCTTACTTTTTACTACTTAGCTATTGAGAATGTTTACTCCCATAGAAATACTTATTATAAGTACAACTGGTATGAGGATTTTCGGGAATAGTGCTGTGCTTGAACAGATATGTAAGTGATGAAATGGGAAAGGGAAAAAAATGTATGGGGTTCATTTCATGAAATGAACACTACATATCGACATGCGATATAAATAGAGGCTAGAGATGTATAGCAAGTATTTTAATAAACATCTCTTCTTTAATGGGCATCTTTTGCATATTAATTTATTGACTTGTTTATATAAATTACATCTATCTCATGACGGCATACATAGAATTCTCACATGGATTCTTTTCTCACATAGACACACTAGTATGTTTTATTTTTATCCTTAGTGTTCAGGTTTTGCTATAACATCAAAAATAGGTAGCTAAAAATAGATTGTACTCTTAGCAGTCTCCAAGAAAAAAATTCTGTTTCAGTTTTTGGGGAAAAGGAAGAGATTGGAAAAAAAGACAGCTTTGTTTTTTAAAAAAAGAAGAACTTTGGAGAACAGTGAAGAAGAAAATACGATTTATAAATATGGAATATTCTTCTCAACTGTGCCTTATATTACAGTTTATAAATTCACATGTACTATTTTATTAAAAAGGTGGCAGAATGTGCATAGAAATAAAATGGCTTGTTGTGTGATACTTAGCCAAATGATGACCTGCAATTTCATCTCTATCACCTAGTCCTAGAATATCTGTTTTGTTTTCTAATCTTCAACACCTTTGATAGGTTAAATAAAAAGATGTTAGATTTTTTTTGTTAAAAGAATAATATTTATATGTGTAGATTGGCTAATATGCTACTAGTTCTAGAGTTCTCGTTCGCTCGCTCGCTCTCTCACACACACACACACATGTATTAATGAACTTTTTTTGATGGAAAAATTATGACTTACTTCAAAGACATATGTTATAAACATGTTGGAAGCGAGAATGTATGGTTTCTATCTCAAACCACTAAAAAACATCTGCATGTCTTTTTAGTGCTGACTAATGGTAGCATTTCTGCTGGACTGATATCCGTAGTGATTTTCCACATATATATGTATATGTATAATTAATATTTCTGCTTGGGGAAGCCTGGTTTAACTATTGTCCTTCATAAGCAAAGCATGTTCTAAAATTATTATATTTTTTGATCATTGGAATTAATCAGAAATTGTACAGAAAGAATATATTTAGACCAAGCCAGAACAATTTATGACTTGCCAAGCTGAAAGCGGTGCATTGATTGCTCTAGAGCAGGGGTGTCCAACCTTAGGAACTTTAAGACCTATGGACTTCAATTCTCAGAATTCCCAACCTAGAACTCTGGAAGTTGAAGTCCACAAGTCTTAAAG
>JANHFL010008488.1:177591-216096 GCA_032468155.1 Oxyrhabdium leporinum
AGAACTCTGGAAGTTGAAGTCCACAAGTCTTAAAGTTCCCAAGGTTGGACACCCCTGCTCTAGAGATTAGTGGAACTTTTGGTCCAGGCAGATTATATCTGTCTAATCAATAATAATTTTTATTTGTTATATTTTCATCTATCCAATAATCAAAGTTCTGGATGTATTATAAAACTTTTGTGGAATAAAATGATATATTAATGATATATTAATTAATAAAAGTATATTAATGTACCTCACAAGAAGAAAATAAAATTCATAAAACTCACTGTTTCAATGAAATGCACTTAAAATTAAGCTGGCATTTTAAGTGTTCCAAGGTGATTTTCTTTTTCTAAGCAAATTTTTAAAAGTAATTAGAAACAGTTGATGGAACTGTATATTTATGATGAAAATAAATACACTTTCGTAAAAGATGAAAAAAAATGCAATCACAAGTGTATAAAATGAGAGAACTCAGAAGCTAATAGTGATCCCATAAGAAATTCAACACATGAATAGAAGGGTTTTTTATCTCTTTCCAATATGCCTGAGACTAATAGGTACTAAAAGAAGAAAATTAGATGTGGAAAATTCCTCATTGATGCTTTAAGAAAAATTATTCAATACAATTGGATCGTTGCATTCCCATTTATGCACTGAAAGAAATACACTGATACGCCTACATGTGCCATGCAACTATAGAGCTACATGCAGTAATCCAGTAAAAGATATGCCTAAATTACCGTATGTTCTGTTTATTATTTGGGTGTAATGTAAGAACCATATTCAAGCTTGCTTATCGCCTTGATCAAGGCATATCATCTATTGTAACAATATCTTTTAAAAAGATAATGTACGTTTTTACAATGTAGAATGAACAGAAAGAAAATATCACTTACATTGAAATAAATTTACCTCAGTAATGTATCTTGGTATAAAAAAAATGACTGGGGTTAAATCAATGCAGTTTATACTTCAAAGGAAAAGTTTAGGGTAAATTCCTAGACTGATGTTACAATTTAGATTTTAAAAAGCCAAATCTACCCATAAAATACTTTAAATCGGAGGAGAAATTCATTTGCTCATCATTTATTCATTCATTTATGTCCTTATACATATTATAAATTTTGAGTCCTAAATCCTAAGACACCTGCATTACAAGCAAGTTGTAGAAATGTTGCTTGAAAGCTTCATACTAAATACGTGTGAAAACATTTATAAAATAGAATTTTAGGATACACTTTATTCTGTTTTCACTTCTCTGGGGATTTGTTTCTCACGTTCTCATTTCACAGAATGAAAGGGGTAATTTAGGCCATTAAATCCAATCCTCAGCTCAGAGAATAAATCCAAATTAAAGCATGCTCAGTAGAGTGCCATCCAGCTTCTGCTTACATTCATTCAGCAAAGTGGATTTTATTCCTTCCAAAGATAATTGGTTCTACTGACAAACTGCACCATTTTTCTTCAGTACTACTCAACAAAAGGAAAATGTTGCAGAATTACCACGTTTATCAGGTATTCAAAAGAAATATGTAAGTAGTTCTTGCTTACATCAATGTTTGAAGTTATAACAGCACTGAAAAAAGAAATTTACAGCTAGTCCTCAACCATACAGCCACAGCAGCATTCTCACAGTAATGTGATTGTGATTCGGGCACTTGGCAACCAGTTCAAATTTATAACAGTTACAATATCCCACAGTCACATGATCACTACGTACAATCTTTATATCTGGCTTCCCACAAGCAAAGTCAGTGGGGGAGCTGGTATGAAATAGCAAATCATAGTCTAGTGACGTTGGGCTTAATGACTGCAGGTGATTCTCTTAATGACCACAGCCAAAATAGGTGTTATGTCAGGCATGATCACATTATTTTCACTTTAGGACCATGTTGCCAATGGGGTTGTCCATCTAATTGCAGCCGTTAAGTAAGCACTACTTGTACTAACATCTGATGCCATACACTTCTAGACTTTATGCTTTCTAAATTAAGCGTTTAAGAACAATTAAAATTAAGAAATTAACAGGACATTTTAAAAAAACAAAAATAAAAGTTCAAATATAGTTAAGGATTTGGCAATTCCATGGTGTTTTATATATTGTCATTGTACTGAAGGGATTTTAAAAATCATAAATATTTTTTTTTTACTTGCTGTCCTTTTCGCACACAGCATTTAGCATCTTTTATATGATGTATGTTGTAACTTAATGAAACTGATTTCAAGAAAACTTACCTGATATGTGAATAAGACTGTTTTGCAGGTGATTCTTATCATGAATCTTCATAATAGTGTTCAACTGCACTTACCAGATAAACTTAATTGGTATTAAAGAAATAGACTGAAGTAAAGAAAGATATACAAATGGGAAGATTCATCATTTTATTGGATTTGAAGACCATTGAATTGTGCATCTTAATTGGGGCCAGTTGGGATCATTTAATAATTGCTGTCAGAATATCAGATTTAATTCTCTTTATGCAAGTACTACAGTGGGATGGAGTTAAGCAAATTGTCATTTAAGGTTCCAAATGAACAAAGCTTTAATTAGGTTGATTAGCTTTCTATAAGACAAAAGAAGAAACTCTAAAAGTGATATCTATTATGAGTCTTGCATTACTAGTATCAAATGCTTTTATACAGTGTGTGTATGTATTTGCATGATACTTATTTTATTAATACATTTCTATGCTACCCATCAACAGCAGTTTTCATGTGAGTCCCCTGTAATTAAACAGAATTATGCACAAAGTTAATATTATGAGGCAATTGTATATGTACTTTTGAGTAGATAGGCATGCATAACAAAAAAGTATTAAGGATGTTGCTGAGCCTATTAGGTTATTCTCTTTTTTTTTTCCCCTGGTGTATTGGGTTATTTTTTTTTCCAAATGTTCATTTCTATTTTTTTTCTTTTCTTTTACTTTTGAAATGTAAACTATTCAGAGTTATTTGGGAATTGGATGGTCTGTGATTCCAATAAATAAATTAAATGTTTCAGTTCATGATGGTATATAGCATGTATTTCTGGGTGTATCATAACGGAACATCATTCTCGCCAGACAGGACACCTTTCTGGTTCTTGTTTGGTTTATATGCAAGAATCAAATATCCACAAGATAGTAAAACATAGATTTGGAATTTGTGTTCTTGATTATTCTACCTAATTAATTTTTGCTTGTTGTAAGTAACTGCTAAACATTTCTGAGAATCAACATCTTCAGTACACTTTATTTTCCTATTAAATAAGATTAAGACAGAGAGAAGTAGGAAAAAGATCAATCTAACCATCCATCGTAACTTAAAAGATTCTACTTAAAATATTGTACCTGTGCTTAAACTTCAAAGCTAATCTATTGGTGTTTTAATGTGTAATCTTAGCTGCTTTTGTGTGAAAGGTTCAAGTTGCTTGAACAAGAATAGTTTTCATCCTTTTTATCACACTTTACTGCTTTTAAGAACGATTTTTGTCAGGGATTGCTGTGTACGCTAATAGGCTAGAAAAAAATTTCTGGGAAAATGTAATGTAATTGAAGGCCGCTGAAAGATTAGCTAATGTATCTTCCAATTGATTTTGTTATTTTTTCCCCTAGTGTACTCCCTCTGACAATAATAAAATGAAAAATATTGACAATAATCTCTGAAGTGAAAAAAGGAAGGATATCTTCCATTGGGACAAAGGTTTTTAACCAAGCAAATATTTGGTTATGAAAACTAAGTACCAACTTAAAAATTTAAGTGATGACAGTATTTATATGTAAATTAAGAATATGTATAGTTTTGTGTAATAATGAAATTTATTTTCCTTAAGAGATCCTTTTTGTTAATACTATTGGCAATTTATGCAGTATCTGGGTACTTACCATTTCTTTGCATACCAACTCATATGGCTACCTTTGCAGTGTAGTTTCATTCATTATAGAAATTTCTTGAACAGATATTTAATCTGAGTACGATCCTGACCAACTAGAGATAAGTGCCTTTTTAATAACCTTTTTAATAACTTGTCTGTTGGTGTTATTTTCAAATCTCTGCCATGGAACTAAAGTTAAATTGCTGAATACCTATAATATGGCTAAAATTTCCTGGATCAGCATTGGAGTATACAAGTTCTGTAGACAAATGGGTATTTATTATTTCAGGGCGTGTTGACAGCCACATTTCCAAAAGTTTGAGTTTGTCTACAACAATGGTGTATGCGGATGAAAAACACCTAATAGGGGAAGAGTGTGTGATGAAAAGCAAAGTGTATAATATTGCAAATACTATTGTTGATGCCAGAAAACATGCCTGTTATTGTGCCATGTCTGTTCCTGATAATGGGATCTAGAGTGGGAGGCCCACAGGAGAAAACCAAGGTCAGATACAAGTGAAAAATGGTTGAACAACATTGGTATAGAACAAAAATAAATTGTATTTCATTTAAATTTGTATTTGCATTGAATTAAAATTAAATATAATCGACACTATGCCCAAGCCATGCGTGTAAATTTTTTGGGGAGGCATTGAGTTCAGAGTTGCAAAAATTGGGGGATCTTGATGTTTGCTTATTTACTGTAAACATTTCATTACCAAACAGATAACATCATCAGGGAAACCAGAGAATGGGGTTTACTGGTCATATATGTGTGTGACATTTGTCACTACTTGTCTTGATTAAGATTATAGTTAGTGTGCTTGTTTCTGATGGGCCTACTGAGCTTGCTTGACTGTAATATTTCATCCAGGGTTGTTCTATCTATTTGTTGGTTCTTCCTTGGTTATGTGCCAATTTGTTAACGTCAATCCTAAGGCAGTATGTGCCATGGGCTGTTTGCTTCCTCCTGTGGCTTTTGTTGCTTTTTAAATAATTTGTAGATCTGGCTTTTGCTTCTGAAAGCTATTTATTGCAAAGACTTTCAGGGATTATGTGAAATCAACCCTCAAGTTAGCTGAAAATCTTCTGTTTTTAAAAAAGGATTAGATGCAAATGAACTTAAGTAGTGGTCTTAAATTGGCAGAAACCTATGACATGTAAAATCTTGAAAGAAAAGTTGGGTCAACTCTTGATTATTTTCAATTTGCAGCATCAATGACAGGTTTTACTGCCTAGGTTTAAAACACGGAACTGTCAGGGGGATCATGGATATCAACTTTCAAATGATGATACCAGTGGCCAGATTATCTGAGGGACCACCTCTACTGGAACTATTAGGTCCAGTGTGAGAGTCATGTACTACTGGTCCCATCTTCAAAAGAGTTCCATCCGATGACACCACTAAAAGGTGCCTCTTTTGTGTTGTGGCTTTTGCCTTCTAAGAACCTTATCCCTCCCATAGTGAGGTTATTCCGAACCCTCATGGCTTTCCAGAAAGTCTTTAAAATATGTTCTTTTTCCAGTAAAAATGGAACAAGAACTAGAATCATGAGGTAAAAGAATAATCTTTTCCTTATAATATTTAGAGAGTAGATAAATCGTGTAATTTAGCATGTTACTAAAATGTTGATTTCTTGTGAGGCAGGGCACTAAATTATGAAATATTCCTGTTGTGAAATAGAAAAGTTTGGGCTCTGATTGCAATAGAACCTGCCTATTTTACCAGGTTTGTCACTTTACCATGATTACATCACTTTCCTATAAAATACTATATTTATTTATTTTTATCTACTGAACACTTATGAGGTTGTAATGTATTTTTTACCTATTTAGTATGATTTTTGAGTGATGTGTCATTAAAATCATTAAAAGCTGACAGAAAAAAAGAAAAAAAAGAAACACAGAGCCAAACTCCCTCCCAATAGTACATTTTGCGACAGACATTAAGAGTAAATTGTGACAATATATCATATAATAATACTCAGTGGTATAGAATAGAGTAAAGCAGAGTAAAAGAGACAGACTGTGGTACGATTAGCAAAAAGGCCTTAATAAAAATAACTGATGTTTCATCTGTAAAGATTTGACTTTGTAATTATAATTGAATGAAAAAGTGTTATCTTTAATTCAGAAATGGAAAAAAAATAATAAAAGTAACTCTGAACATACCACAAATTTTTAGGAACACATTTAATGGTCATTTAATTAGTCATCCAATGCTTTGGATATTAAGAGACCAAATTAAAAGAATTGTTATCCAATACTTCTAAGGGGCATCCATTTACAGTAAGAAAGATTGTTTTAATGTTTCTAGACTTCTGTTCATTGCTGATCAAATTATGCAGTTCCTAGCTATACCTCTTGTAGAACATCCATGGCAAACTTTCTGTTATAAGCGTATGTTATCTTGAAATGAATTCTGAAATGAAATCCTTTCCCCATATTTTAATGTGGCTGTCTAGCGGTATCATAGAAATATATAAATGTAGGTTGTCTTCAGGTTTTGCACTGAAATGTTTGGGACAGATGTTGGAATCTTATAAAGATCCAGAGCTTCTTTGTTTTTCTTAGTAATGACTCTCTGCTCAAATTAGATCTCTCTTTATAGTGAGCATGCTGTCTCTGTGTTTTAGTGCAGCGGTAATGACATCTAGTGTATAATTGTATAATGAAGTGGTTTTATTTTTTTAAAAAATTAAAAAATAAAAATATTTTTATAAAGAACACTAAAAATTAAGAAACTAATATAAAGAAGAAGAAAAGATAGGAAAAAAGAGGACAAAGTCATAAATGCAGAAAACAAAGTATAAAGAAACAGAAAGAAAAAAAAGTATAAAGATCTAGCTTCTGATTTTCTTTATGCCATAATATAAATTTACCTCTTATTCTGGTTATATCATGAGTTTCATTTTTTCTAAGATCTTTTTTTGAACTATCAAAATCATAAGTCATAAATTCATCTTTTTCTGTTCCACACAAGAAGTCTAAAAAGGGTTTCCAGTGAACCATACATTTTTTCTAACCAAAGATGTTAATTTGGCCACTTTGCAAGATCCATCATGTTTATCATTCATTCCTCCATTGTAGGCAATGTTGGCTCTTTCCACCTTGTGCATATAATAATCTCGCTGTAGTTACCATATATAAAAACAGTGTTCCCTGACTCTTTCCTAATTGTTTATAAATCATTGCCCAGAGAAAAGCCTCTGGTTTCAAGTGCATATTAAACTTTAAAATATTTTGTATAATTTGAATTGAAAACTTTCTCCTTTTTTTATATGTCTACGAAGCATGACCGAAGTTCCTTCTTGTTTACATTTCCAACATAATTTTGAAGTAACTTTATGCATCGAGACAGTTTCTGCAGTGACATACGCTACTCAGTACATCATTTTATTAAAAAAAACCTCTAAGATTGTGACAGGATGTAAATTCCAGACTTTTCAAGTACATATTCTTCCACTGTTCTATCTGAATATTATAACCGAAGTGTATAAAGAGGTACTTTTAAAGAGTCGTATTTAGGTTTAAGCTTTATGTGAAGTATATTAGGGAAAGTTAATTTGATGATGGCTATATGCACCGGCCTGTACATTCATTGGCTCAGTGTTTTCTCCAACAGAAGCACACCAGACTTGTCTATAAAGCACTTACTCTTTGTGCCATGTTTAGAGAATGGAACTAGGGTCATTTCCATTTAAGACTAATAATCAGCAGGGAAACTTGAGGCTTTGGCAACTCTGTGCCTCTCTCAGCCTGATTTATCTTACAAGGCACTGATTTATAGACTTAGTAAAGATTATGTCCTATTGAATTGGGTTTGGGCTATCCTATTCCTTCTTACGGGAAATGTAGATGTGTTTTACAATGTAAATGAATGCCATGTCAATCCTTATATTAACCTTGGTCAGCATCCTTACCGCACTCTATTTTACAGCCAGAGTTTTGCATGTTGAAATGGACAATTCCTGCTGCAATTCTTAGCCACACAAAGCAAAATCTCAGTACTGTAAAGCTTCTCCCAAAGAATGTTAGCTAAACTTTCCCATGTTTGTTACATCATATTGCAATTCCTCTTTTAATATGCATGAAACATTATCTTCCGGCATCAATGCACATGTAGGGTTTTGCTGCGGTGGTTGTTTTTTGCATGTCTAAAAGAAAACAGTAGAAAAAAGACTTTATGTTTATCTTTTAAAACAAAACATTTTTTATTAAATCTCTACCCATGCAAAGTTAGAGGCAGCTGTTGATATGTGCATTTAAATCAAAACAGGGCATCGGGTGGAAAACAGCAGTGACTATATCTAATTTAATATACAGATAGATATTTTTAAAAAACAAAAGCTTACATCACCACCAAACACATTGACTTTTCTTTCCTAGTTGCTTCCTTATTTATAAATTAAACATTTACACTCCTCCATTTTGATTTTCCTTCTTGCCCCTTGGGTGATTTGTTCAAAGGGTCCCCTGTCTGAAGTATTGCAGCAGAACAGATTCAAAAATGTCTGTTCAGAGAAGGAAGTGAAGAGTTTTGGTTCCCATTTTGCACTTCTGGAACAGTTTAAGGAAGGAAGCACCTTTACACCTTTTATTGTTCGTGGTTGCTGACATCATCTCCTTCCCTGACCACTCAGTGCGTGTTTCCTGCCATTCTGTCAAGACGCTGCTGTGATACTGAGTGGGAGATGGACAGAATGTGTAAGAGAGCAGGCAAAGAAGAGAGTGCAGTGTGTGGATTTGTCCACTGGATCTCAGATTCTTCTTCCCTCAGCTGTCTGGTTTTGCCAAATTGTAAAGCGAACAGAAGCCCGCCAAAATGAAGTTCCTCATTTTAGCAAATAATCTGATTTTTTTGTAAGTGTTTGGGTTTCAAAAAGGGGGAAAATGCTGAAGGCAGTAATTTTGAAGACTGTAACATCATTTTTAATGCATTTGTTTACATATAATTTTGTCATTGTTTTAAAAGATTTCTTTAATGTAGATGTATTTGAATAGGGTTTCTGGAATAATTTAATTAATGGCTAGTTTTATATGGTACACATTCTTTAGGACAGCCTAGAGCTTGTGCTGTTGTAACTTTTTTCTTTCTTTTTTTTGGAGAAATGCATGGTAGGTTTTCAAAGGTAGTTAATTACTAACTAATGTAGTTAACTACTGAAAGTTGATCTTGTAGAAGTTTCAGAAGCAGGTAGTCAACATTCTTTTAGATATTTGGCAATATTAGAGGGTAGATAGCTCATAAATTGACTATGCTTTTAAATTTATCCCATAATATATTTATTAAGTTTCTTTACCATATAATTTAGTTGTATGGGTTTGAATCTTTCCTATATATATAAATGGTAATTTCTATTTTTAGATCATGCATGCATATGAATATTTATAGATGTATTTTTCTGTTATCTTTTGGGTGGGGGTATAATTCAGCTAAAAAGAACCTAAAATCCTACAAAGCCATTTTTGAGCAAAAAGCTATTCATAATCTCTGATGTTTATAACTGATAGAACTGTTGTATCTCTGAATCATGTGTATGTTTCTAAGTGCTTGCGTATGTGCACATATGCATGTGTGAACAGACAGAAACAGTGAACATACTGTTAAGTTTCCTGATCCTCCACATTCCTGTATCTGAGAAGCAGCAACATAAATTTGATCAATGTTTCCTTTTTAAATTGCAAGGGTTATTCTCTTCCTCCCACTACCACCACTACCACCAACTTGTCAACAAATTGTTGCTGCAAGCATGCACAATAGTTCGAATTCATCTTTTAAATTACAGTGATACAAATTTGGTGTTCTGTCAGTCTCCCTAGTAGGTTTATGTTTGCTGGTTCCAAGAGGTATTTTTGAAACTATTTTTAGAATATTTTATATAGTTGCTGAATACTTAACGTTCCTGACACCGGACTGTTTCTATTTTTCTTTTTCTTTCTGAAAGCTCAATATGAAATGTGGAACTGATAGTTGTGTAGGAGGGGCTAACCTTGCTGCTGTTTTACCCCAGCTCTGCTCACAAGTTCTTGCAGACTAGAGTGTCAGCATTCAGTGATTTCCCGTTCTCCCCCTATTCCTCCCTCCATCACCCCCCCCGCCCAAGGTTTTTCTCATGCAGGCTTCAGACTCTGGATGTGTAAAGCAACTCTCATCCTGGCTAACTGTCACCACTTCTTTAATCTGCCCACTCTGACCTTCCACCCTCAACAGAATAAGAGCTTAGGCAGACATAGGGCTGTAAGCCAATAGTGCCTCTGGCTCCACGTGAGTGAATGAAAGGAAAGGAAATTGTCCCATATGCATTTGCTGTGGATTAGTCTATGGGTTGTCTATGTGGTGGAGAAAGGCTGTTAAACTTCTTTGGGTTCATCTTATACATCAAAATTACCTGGCTTTTTTAAAATCAGAGGTAAGATTCACTATTTGGTATGGATGGGAGGTGTGGACGGGGAGAAAGGCTAAGGGGTTGCTCCCAAGAAAAAGTCCAGTCAAAAACAAATAAACATGTTACTGTAACTGCCAATAACTCTAAGAGACTAGGACATGTGCAAATGTATATGATATGCAATACAGTTTTAGAGAGCTTGTTTGAATTTACTCTATTTCTGGATTATTATGAATAGATCAAGTTAAAATTGTAGAACTGTACAAATGAAACTGTTTCACCGACACTTAGGCTGATTTGGATAGTTAAGAAAACATCAATTCTTCAGTTTTTAATGCTATAAAGTAATAGCACCAGCAATTATATTATGAAACATTATAAAATATAATGCTGATTTGCAGTATAACCGTATACATCTCTACCTATGAGTAAGCCCATGAATTCCAAGGGATTTATTCTCTGAAAAGGATATTTAAAATTGCATCTTCAGAGTGTATAGAATGTGGAATTTGTGTGAAAGTAACACATGTTTCCTTTGATTTCTGTTAAAAAGTCCAATATATTTCCACTAAGAAAAAGAGGACAAAAGGGGATATCAGAATAAGAATCAGTTTTATTGCATGAAAAACAGTACATTGATAAAATCATTGCTTTTTATTTTTACGTAATTGTTCTGGTTGGTTGTGAGAAGACCAGTGTCCTATTAACCAGAAAAAGCTTAGTCTGCACATTTATATGCTTTTAATTAATAAATAATTTTGTTATACCAGAATTGTGTATAAAATATTAAGGCTACAATGCTACATGCTCACTCAACTAAAAAAATCTGACTAATAGGAATAGGGTTTTACTGTGATATATATGAATATGGAAAAGCTGGTTTCTCCAACTTATGTTATAATCTTTTCATGACATTTGCAACCAACTTTTAGGATTACAAAAAGCAACTGAGAGATTTCTGTCTTTAGCTTTTATGTAATTTGCATTATATTTTTATCTATAGTGAAACTCCACTGGTTTTTAATTCACAAATATATCTTTTATTTTTAGTTTATGTTTTGCAGTGGGTTGAATTAATATTGTGGCTTCTAGCATTTTTGTGGAGGAATATAAGAAATGCTGCCATGTGTTTGTGGATTTTTGGTGCAATTATAACTTTTTGCCATGTGGGTTTTTTTTGTTCATTTGCAGTATATAGGATTTGGTACATGGAATATATCAACAACTGTTCTATTTATTGTGTTTCCTGTAGATGGAGATATGTACAAATCTATTTAGGGAATATATACTTACTAAACTATGATAGAAGGATGAATATTTTTTTCTTTTGAAATCTTTTTAAATGCAAGATAATTTAAAAGATTTAAGAATCAGCTGACATTTCCCATATATCAAATAAAGCATTAATAAAATAATGGTCCAGCCTATTTGCATAATAAGAAGCATTATTATCTCTTCTGTTTTCATTCAAAAGTGAATTAGCTTGATTACTTAGCTTGCATAGGTATGGAAGGGTTCATTAACTCTCTGATTCGGGTAATTTTTCATATTTCTGACGATGTATTACAGAAAAATGTGCATCGATGAAATGTAGGAGAGCATTTACTTTAATTGTTATAGTGATGCCTTAAAAGGATTCTCCAACATTTACACTTTCAATCTCGTCTTGTATGCATGAATGTTCTAAATAATTGTCTGTAGAACTAGAGTGCCAAAGGTATTTAAGAAAAACCTTGACAACCCATCTGTCAGTAATTAATAATAATGCCGAACCATTCTTGACTTCATTTCTAATGTAGTTGCTTATTTAGCAGTTCTATATGCTAAATGCATTCAGGCCACTTGATAAAATACCACAACTAATCAAGTTCTATTGAGATGTTGTCTGAGTAACTTAACTATTCATTTCTTTTGTGTACTTTGCAGGAACGGATGCAGGGGTCTGTGAATTGAATTGTGTAAGTGCTGAAGAAGGAGTCTTGGTTTGAGGAAACAGGAAAGAGGAAGGAAAGAGAAGAAGAAAATACAGAAGTGTAGGAACGAACGAAAGAAGAAAAACGGGGACTATGGGGAGAAAAAAGATTCAGATCACGAGGATAATGGATGAACGTAACAGGCAGGTAAGTTGAAATTTAAAAATCCAGTATCATCAGATCTTATAAAGGCTATAATTGTCACATCTACATTGCATCAATGGGACATAATAATCGATCCTAATATGTGTTTCATGTGTAGAGTTTTCAAATTCTATTGAACTATTAACATACACACATATTTGTATAAGCAAATTATTACTGGAATTCCTTTTTTCATGAAATGATTAATATCTAATGCAATATTTTTTATTAAAGTAAAACACACTTCACTTTATCATCCATAAAACTTCTTAGTATCTTAATTTGGATTAATCCAGTGATCAACATAATTCATGTAACTCTTACCATTTTTTTAATGAACTGATTTTTGAAATGACTTGGCTCATATTGGGTAGTTATATTGTTTATTACATGTTTTGTAATGTAAAACATAACATGATAGCATTTTGAGGACTTGCTCAAATTGTTATTCTTATTTAAAAATTCCTTTTATAAAATCTGAGAGTTTTCAAGATAAAATGTCTCGTTTTATCTGGATAATTCTGAAATGTCAGCAATATATCTTGCATCAATACAGTAACACTATACAGAAATTACTTCTGAAAAAAATAAATTATTGTTTAAAATTAAGGATGCAATTGTTTTCTATGAAAAAATGTATAGAAACAAAGAAACAAACATTAAAAGTTAACACATATATGCAGGCATGCAAAAAAAAAAGTTTAAAATGAGCCAACCAGAAGAACAACAGATGTGACTCCATGAATCTTCATATATGTTATGGATGCATGCTACATCTTGGCCTTAGATTAAGTTTTGAAAATGGGAACATGTTCCATTTAACTCATTTTAATTGATTATGCAGTTGCAGAGGCTTATGGGTAATTGTTTCTTTCTATTTGAGCCATAGACAGGATTTCTAAGTATTATTACTCCTGTTTTCAAAGCTAGATCAGTAAGAAGACTTAATCTCATTTTACTCCTTTGAGATCTCTGTGCTGTCCTTAGATTCCAATGCAACCACGGTATCCATTATTAGCAAGCAGCTTTTTGCCTATATCCCTCTTGCTGATCAGTTGTACGCTTCTTATAAATATGATGCAACCTAGGAATAATTTATAGTTCAGATTTTCAAGTGAGTCTTGTGAAAAATTTGAAAACACTGCAATTACAAGCATAACTTGACCTCTTCATGGCAGAAAATCAAGTTTCAAATAAAGGCAACAGTGATAATACTTGATAAATTCATACAAAGTCTTCCCTCTAGATTACTTATTGTTCTGGGAAAAATCAGAAAGCAATGATTTTGCCAGTAGCAAAGCCTCATATCTGTTTTAATTGTTTATTGTTTTGAATTTGAAAGCGTTAAGAATATAGACATTTGTAAATTTTTCCATAATCCTTTTAACCATTTTCTTTAAAGCTATGTCAAAATAAATTTAAACGTGAAGAAATTTAAATGTCTACTTATTTTTTAAGGAAATAAGTTTGCTCATTTATCAGATCTTTTCTTTCAGACAGACTTGGCAATATTTTCAGATGATATATTTTTAAGAATAGGTATTCTCTGCTTTTATTGAAAAACTTCTGTATATTCAAAATACAGATACTGTAGGATTTAATCAAGAAATATTTGAATAAAATATTATCAAAAAATCAGAATGTCACATTTAATAAATATCAATGACCAAAAACAGGATCCAGCCACAGCTAAGTCTTGCCGATTTCAGGACAGATTTAAGCCACTGCCTTTTAAATTAGTTAAATTTAAAAGAGCTTAACATTAGCTCAATTATGCAAAATGTTCTGGAGAATTAAAGACCTATATATTTAATTATATTAATTATTTTTCTATCATTTCATTTGAAATGATCTCTCTTGTCTTATTCTTTCTTGTCTTATTCTGAAATGCTTGCACAATACTTTTGGCACAATTGATAGAGATAAATTCTGTTGTTGAATTGGTTTTTGAAAATGCTTACTATGAATACTCCATTAAGTTTCATGAGCAGGCAAACCTTTTATGTCCTATTAGTTTTGCTATTTCTTAGAAAATAAAATTAAATGTTGTTTCATAATTATTATAAAAGTGAATGGGTTAAATCAAGAATTTGAAGAAGTTAAATTATATGACTAAATTATAAGTTTTTATTAGAAACTATGCATCTGAATATATTTTCTAGAGGGAACTACAGAACAGTGTATAAACCAGAGCTGGAGCCTTGAACCGGTTCAGTATAAATCTTTGTTTCTCCAGTAGAGGATTTCTGCTGGAGCCAAGGAGCCATCTTTTAACAGAGGCAAATCTGTATCACACCTATCATTGTTGTAAGATGTTGCATATTAAAGGTGCATATTAAACTCCATATACACTATGTATCTCTTTCAAAAAATATTAGGAAGACCATTTTAGAATAGTGTAGAACCCAATTCCTGATGAAATTGGGGAATTTAGGTTAGTCATGGCTATTTTTTTCCTTCTGATTTCAGTGGGATTTTGTGAGAACTTTCTTTAGATACATAACTTTCTTTAGTTGCATAGTTTAGTTGCATAGTTTTTTTTTATTTAATAGATGAGGATTTTCATATTCTCGTATTGGAGACTTGCTTAAGTTAAAAATAATGAGTATGGAAGGGATCAAATTAACATTGTATTTTCAGTAACTCTTTAATTTGCATAAGAAAATATACATAGGACATGAATGTTTACAATTAGGATTAGTTCTGTGGGAAATATAGGATGGCTTAATTTTCTTTTCTGAAACATAGTTTGGTTGAATGCATCTATAATATTATTACATTGACGTCGGTAGACAAAAAAATAGAATTTGTTCCTTCCCTTTTTGTCTGCTGCTTGCAACCTAGAAAAGGAGATACTTCTTTCTGTAACAGAAGGATTATGAATTGCAGTGCATTTATATAGGGTTTTTTTTGTGATAAAATACTAATTGAGCATTTTGCTGTTTCTGCTTTAGTCCATCAAAGCACAAGTGCATAACATCACAAGGCAGTATTTCCTCAACACATGAAAATCTTTCACAGTATTTTTAAACACCTACAGTTTTGATCATCCATAATTTAACATCCTCCATTCAATATTTTAATATATTTTTTTCTTTTCTTAAGTTATGCATGTTAAATTTGGTTTGACTTAGTTTTTTAAATAGAATCTGAGATCTCAAGATTTTCAGGGTATTTCAAGAATCATGTGCTCACTGAATTTTTTTTAGTCATGCTAAAAATAGCTTAAAAATTTTTGAGAGCTATTAGTTATAGCAGCCAGTGCAAAAGGTATAGAGAAAAATTCCAAGAAGGAGTGTAAAAATCAAAATGAATTAATACCCAACTTCATGCTATGTTTAAAACACTTTCCTGCAAAATGAGTTTCCTCTATGAACGTCCAAATTCCTTTTTGTAAAATTTCTTATTTAATATTGTAATACAATTGTATTTGCCATTTCCCATTATAAAATGGAGTTTAATAATAGCATTCATTAATTATTAGTACAACTAAATATATTATGAAATACAGTAAGATTTACTTTCAACAGTTAAGAAACCTACTCTTCCACCATTATCACTAAAAGTAGAAATGTAAGAAATTAATATACTAAAGTGACAGAATCAATGGGTTTCATAATCCTGTTGTTAGGGTCAAATGCACTCTAAGAAAGCCATGCAACTAGTATGCCATTCTTTTAAGTAATAATGCCATGTAAAAATAGAAGTAAGTTAAGGGGAAAAGTGCGAAACATGGTTTCTTGGAATTCTTAATAATAGCTCTTGATCATGTGACTCGAGAAGAAGGATGAGGAATAGTAGGTTAAACTGGATGAGTGAACAAAATTGGAAACACTGCCCAAATACAGTACATAGGAATGTACTGGTTAATTTTTTAAAACATTTTTTCTTTTTCATCATGATCTTTCTTTTGCCAGCTTTTTTATCTACAATGAACTTGTTTCTATTCTGCTCTATTTCAGATAATTAATGTGCTGATGAATAGAGAGAATAGCAATCTATTTACAGGATTACAATATTCTTTTGGAAATAGAAATATACGAGCTTTGATTATTTCAACTAACAAAATAGGCCCATGTAATATAATGTACAAAACCTACACTGACAGTATGTGATAGCAAGTAATGAAATAAAAGAATTGTGTGTTTGTGTGTGCACACTATAAAACTGTAATTGTGCAAGCACAAGAGTAATATCAGTTGTGAATTGTTGGTTAGAAAAAAGCCTTTCAGGTGGTGTTGTTTTTTCCCCCCCCCCATAACTGCCTTACGCTTTCTATGCATAACAATAATGTTTCAAAAGTAAGCAGGGCAGACAAAGTACCTTATGTAAAACATTTTACTGCTTTGAAAGTCGGCCACTGAATTCACTCCAGGTATTGTACCTTTATTCTGCCTTCCTTCTTTCTTTGGGCTGCTCAAAATATCAAATGTAAAAAAATTGTTCTGCCACCTAAATATCTCTGGCTGTCCATGTTCCTGGACCAGAGTTTGGCACTGTAGCACCCATGGGTGCTATAGTGATCATGACACCACTAGATGGCATACATTGTCTGTATATGTTTGGGTGGGGGGCTGTGCTTGCGTTTGTAAAAAAAACGCACATTTAAAATGGCCAAAATTCCATCCAAAGAGCCAAATTCCACAAGATCCCTTTCTGATTTTTTAAAATTCAAATTATTTCATTCTTGCATCTCCAATGTTGTAAGACATGCAGCAACTGCCAGCTTCCTGAAAAGATTATTAATTCTTTCGGAGACTAAAAAAACGAAACCCTGCCAGTCTCTCTCTGTCTCCCTGGTGTGTACAGATATAGATATAATGAGCTGTGTGACAACACATAAATGCTGTCAATAGATAAATAAAACTTAGCATTTGGAACTAGAAGTGGGCATTATGTGATCACAGCTTAGTCTTAATATAAATTTATATTTTTTCCCCTCAATATTGCTGCATTATGAAGTGAAGGAAAGAGGGTCAGTATCACTCTTGCTGAAATCTTTTTTTAAAAATTCAAGACTGCTGCATGAGACCTTTCTTTGTGGATAAGAAATGTTAAGAGAACTTCTAGTTTCTTTGTTTTAATTTTCCAAATAAAGCCAGAATTTTCTTTAAAAGTTACCAAGCTAGTGGCATACCAGTTAAAGAAATGTGCTGTTAAAATAATGCTATGTTTGCTGGATTTAAAGGAAGTATAATAACCTTGCCTGACCTAGATTTTCAGCAGCTTTGGGACACCTTTTATTAGTCTCATAAGCATAAGTTCTTTAGCGTTTCAGAACTATCAGATTTTTTGTTTTGGACCACAATATATTAAAATGTATTATTATAAATAGGAATGGTGGTGATGATAATGCAATGAAACAGTGAAAAACAGCGTTAGGTGAAATGTTTTAATCTTTATCACTTTATGGTATGGACATGGTTAGCAGACATTCTGATCATGTAAGAATAAGAATAAAACAGATTTTTAAATGTTTCTCTAAGTTAAAAGATAGAGGATTGATACATATAGCAATTCATACTTGTTTTGGTTTAGGACTGTTTGGAACGTGGAATTGTGGCTAATTAATGCAAAGATTTATGAATTGATTCCAGTACCTCTGAAACCTGACAGTAGAAAGGCAGAGAATTAAAACAGTAAGATTCAGACGTATGTGGAACACATCTAAAGAAAAATATTATGTATATTTTGACCCACCTGCAGGGTGCTGTATGTAAAAAAAAATGTTTCCCCCAAGCATGTCTCATAATACAATGAAACACTCACCACTAAAAATCACATTCTAAAAGTCAGGCATATGATTGGAAAGGGAAGAATATTGAAAGAGATTAGCAACTACAAGAAGTGGTAGGTAAAGAGGGGTATAAGATAACCTTTTTGCCAGCTGATTCTTCTTGGAACCTAAACATATGCAAATACCATATTTTAATATATTTTAAAAATGCAAAGTTGGGCCCATGCATTGATCCAAATGATTACAGTGCTTTGATGGCACAGAACAAATAACTCTGGGATAGATATAGACAAGTTACTGCAGTTTCATTTTAGCTCCAGTGAAGTAATAAAACCTGAATGAATCATGACAGACTTGCTCTATGAATTTTACTGAGGCTTGAATGTCCTATGATACTGGCAGCATTGCTGAGGTGTCATATAGGATGTCTGCTTCTAGAGGTATCTTTAGAGCCAGGGCAGAAAATTCTCTCTTATTTCCTTGCTCAGCATTCTACAAGAGAAAGACAGCCAGAAACAGTGTTAATCGGCAGGTTCCTGACACACTCTTCCCTAAATGATAAAACAATATCAGGCCTTTGGCTGACTTAATTAATCATATCCCATTGGCCACAGTGAAAGAGATTAAAAACAAAAAGGCTCTCTCAATGTGTCTTTGCTTGGATTCTCTCCCCGTCTCAACTGTACAGAATTGAGTTCATGAGTTGATTAATTTGCTGCATAGTCTTTTAGCTTTAACGACAGTGGCTAACAAATCCAACATCTGTCAGGCTCATCCAGGAAATGGAGGAGGAACCATGCTTGTTGCTCTTCTTGTCTGTGTTTGCTTTAAAAAAGAAATCCTTCCCATTGTAGACAACAATATAATGTTAGAACTAAAAAAGAATCTGATTTTTTCTCCTATGGATTCACTGGATCGGTCGGTCCCTCCTGATCAAGCCTTGATCAAGCCTCCTCTTTTGTTTTTAGTCAGAGTTCTGAAGTCAGTTTTATTTATTTATTGTAATATTCTCTGACCTAAAGGCTGTATTTTTTTTTTTAAAAGTAAGGGTAAAAAAATTAACTGAAGGGCCAGAATGAATATGATCTTCAGTTGCTTATCTAAAATTTTAATCTCCCTCCATTTGGGAGAGGGTACTCTAATTCATTCTACAATTCCTGTGATTTCCCCCCCCACACACACACACACACAGAGTTAACCGATATCTGTTTCCAATATTATATGCATTGTTTCAAAATAGAAACATCATTTTTTTCTGTTAACTCTAGTTCTGATTCAGTATAGTGAAACACGAGGCTATGAAATTAAACTAAAAGGAAAACAAGGTATTTATAATGACAAAAACCAAAACAATCCTCTGGCTTTTATTTATTGTATTTAGAAAATGTATAATTCTTGCAATTTTATTATAGGACTGAATGCTATATACTACACTGTCAGTGGTGTATACATTAGCTGCTGCATTTGGTTGATTAATTTTCTTCATACAATCAACAAAATATTTTTAACAACATTGAAAAGATGGTTCCAAATTAGGCACACATTTTCATTATTTTAAATAAAGAATCTAGAAATCTGGGCAATGCCACTTTTAAAACATGTGAAATAATGTGCATTCAATTATATATATATGAGCAATCTAAAATTAAAGGATTATTTTCTGTTAGCAGTGGTTCACTGGTATAATAATTTGAAACAAATTCAAGTTCATTAATAAATTTGATATATATGCTTTTGGTTTTAATAATAAACATGTACACTTACATCATTAGAAATTAAAATTATAAAATCTCATAAGTGTAGTATCTTGCAAGTTAAATAGAAGACTGTAAAACAAGATGCAGCATGTGGCTCTCCAGATGTGGCTTGGCTACAACTTCTAGGGACTCACCCAGCATACCAATAGTGAAGGATTCTGAAAGTAATAGTTAAACAACATGAAATTATCAAGCAGCTTACACCAGCACATTTGCTCATTCACACACACATGCAAAAAGCCAGAAGGCTTTGTATACAGATACAACAATCTCATATTTTTTCACTGTCAGTTTACTGTCACAAATTATGCTGTCTGTATTGTTACATATGAAAATTCATGAAAGCAAAATATAATACAAGTTTCCATATTTTATAAAAATATACTTTTTCTCTTCATACTTGAAAAAATATGTTATTCAATAGTTGACTGCTTAAATAAGTAAGATGAGAATTGTAACTTGTTTTTTTTTTCCTCAAAGAGATTTTCAGGAAAAAAAATCTTAATAGTAGTATTCCATTGCACAGTTGAGATGGAAATGTTTTCAAATATATGATCTTATAGCTATGATTCTAGTATTTCTTTGTTCATGCCTATATCTGAACAACAATGAGTTCAATAAATATATGGAAAATTTAAGACATGCTTAACAAAAAAATAACCGAAGACTTTTAATTGTTAGAAATTTGCACATCTTTATTTATGCCTAATGAAGCCAAATTCCAAAAGCTCTCCTTTAGATGCAGAAATGTTGTTGTTGAAAAAAGGGGTGCTAATTGATACCAGGATCCAGGGGCTCCATGGATCAGGAATCCTTGACAGATAAACTGTATTGAAGCATAATTTTAGAATGAATTATTTATATAGATTACATTGCTCTTCATTCTCAGTACAAACAGGAATGTAAACAGCAAACCGTGTCAATGAGTTGTCAAAGACTAGAACAAGCAAGCCAAAGAAACAATAATGTCTGTCTTTAAGGATTCGTTTGGAAGGCCCTCAGGGAATAAGAGCTGGAGGTGGGAAGCAAAACTAAAGTCATTGTGTGGAGGAAGAAGTTGCACTCTTCCTGTTTTGACAGGAAATGGAGACAAATGTGCTTCCTGACCATTTGCTCGGTAGGGAATGAAATATTCTCTGACCTTTACCTCATGAACATTTTAGCTTTGTTTTAACTAGTAAACATGTTTTCAACCCAAACATGTATTTATATTTCCCAAAGTGTCTTAGCATTTTGTGGCTAAAGTGTAGTCTTATTGTTTATTACAATGCAGAAGACAAATTCTTCTGCACTATCGTGTAACATTCAGCAGGATATACTTTGTCGCAGAAAGAAAGTTTTCTCATATGATTCTCAAAAATATCCACAATGTTTACATAAGGGATAACAGAATACAGTGCAGAGAGTGAAACAGAACGAGAGATAATCAAGGGTATTCCTGTCATACAGTAAAGTACAGAACTGCCATTCTGAGGAAGCCCATCTATCCAACTTGCAAAAAAATAAAATTGTTTTCAGATGTATTCAAGAAAGGGGATGCTAAATATTTATAAGTCATAAAGTCACTTACAATGCCAATTTATATACTGAGTTGTCTTTTTAAAGCAAATTTGCTTACAAAATATACAGTCCTACATTTGAGGTGCAAGATCTGTGGTGTTAAATGTATTACAGTAAAACTGCAGTTTGATTAGCTCTCTTTTTCATTACTAGACTTCTATTGTTGTAGCAAAAAAAAAGGGAAGGGGTTGTTTCATGATAGTCCAGGAAGCTGTCCTCTCTTTTATTCTGCTTCCCAGTCCTCAACTCAGTTCAATAGCATATTTATATTTAAGTATGTTCAATCCCACTGAAGTTCGTGATAGATCATCTTAATACTTCAAATCTTTTTTTTTTTTGCTTGCTTGCTTGCTTAGGAATGGATGGGGGTAGTTCACATTAGAGCCACAACTTGAAAGCATCTGTATGGCACCTCCTTTTTAGCCAGTTGTGGATCAGCATGCTTTGTCAAGGACAATGGTTCCCTTTTCAGTTTCTCTCAGTCCTGTCTTGTCCCTGTAAATTATACTGAAGGATTATAAGGAACATAGCAGGAGGGTGATGAAGTGTCCTTGGCCGCTCTTTTTAAAGGTCCTTTCATTCATTGGGTCCTATCTGGTCATGATACAAAAGAAGATTTGTCAGGGGAAAACCCTCCAATGATGCTTCTTCAGCTTATCACTGCTACTGAGCGTAATCATAAAGTTGGATGCAAGAGAATCTTTGTTCAGACATGATTTGAAACACACAAATAGTAAAGAGAAGAAAGAAAAGGAGATTTAGTTTGGAGATTTTTACTACAAGAAAACTGTTGACAGTTTTGTATGGAAGCTAATTGTACCTAAGTACTTAGGTCAGTAACCCCCAAACTATTGGGCACCAGGGACCTGTTCCGTGGAGAGAGGTTTTTCTGTGGACCTCAGGGGGCATAGTTTCATGTGCTGCCTTCATCTAGTGAATGGGACATTGCTTGTTTACATGGCCAGGTTTCGGGCATGCCGCAGTCTGGTGCCAGTCCACGGACTGGTGGTTGAAGATCCCTGCTTTAGATACTTTTCTAGAAAATATATCCAGAAGGTCAAAAAATTCTGGGCTGGAAAATTGAAAGAATAGAAAAACTATAAATAGTTTTACGATGATATTTTATTTTTGATAGACATAATGTTGAATCCAGACGGTTATGACTAAAAATCTGATTAACTTCAGTGGGAGCAACAAACTCAATTTTATTGAAGATTTTCAAAAATATTACAATTTTTAAAATGTCAGGTATAATTAGCATTAAACATGTCTATTATTTCTACATGGTGTATTTGTTGTATTTCCATTTCTGTGTGCAGTGGAATAATGGAAGACTACAGCAATATGGGGCTCTCTAGATGTGTTAACATTAAATAATTATTGAGAACAATTTTGGTTAGGATTCCTAGAAAATACCAGGATAAAGAAAATTAAATAATAGCCCCAGTTTGTATGGCGAAATAAAAGGGTCACAGCAAGTCTGTTCTTTCTTTGTATCTGTGGTAGATACCAACACTGTTATTATAGGAGAGTCATAATTATTTTGCCAGCTTACTAAATTTTTAAAAGAGAGACAGAAATATTCTGAGAAGGGGGAAGAGGAGGGACAACAGCCATAAAAGCAACATAGTTCTGTATCATAATTTATCACCACAAAAGTGGATGACGTAGTAAGTGGATTTGTGGCTTTTACCTTCCACCCGTAATTTTTGCTCCTACACTGAGCCATTTACAGCTAGGAGTGGCACAGAATTTCAGCTATAATTTTAGTTAAACATAAACAATGGCTAAATGCCATTCCTTTTTCAGTACCACAAATTGATGGGATGGCTTCTAGGTGGAAGAAGTCAATTTTGTCATGTTCTACAAAGTTCTGTTCTATGTCAGAGAATCAGATCAGAAAACAGTAAAGTGTCCTTCATTACAAATAAACATTTTAGTTTGTCCATTTTCAATAGTTACACAAGAAGGATCATTTTGTATCTCTGTATTTATATTTGAGAAAGACTCCTCCTTGTGAAAATATTTTATTTTCACTTAAGTCATTCTCATGAAATTTGAACCCACAGTATCATATACTGATTTTCACCAATGTGGCTTCAGGCTGAGCTGGAAATATGGAAGTTGCACATATCATACATAGAGATTAAATTGGTTGTCATCTATCATCTCAGTAATTCCAAAGGTAAAGTTACAGTGCCTCTTCACAGATGGTAGACATGCTGAACAGTGGATTGTGTACTGCATTGGCTAGATTTGAACAAACAGGTGGTGGCATCTGATTCTTTTCTTTTTTTCCCACCAATTACTTCATTCCTCTGAGGTGAAGGTAGGTGAACAATAAGTGAGAAGATACATATTATGCTCAAGGAGTTTTAATAGTGGAAGTCCTATTAGAGTGTGGGTTTTAGTACACATCAATCTTGCTAATCATAATCAAAGCATGAATAAGCTCAATGAGGTCCCATCTCATTCTTGTTAAGACAATAAAAATATATAGAAAAAATAGTTGTGGATAGATGTGTCAAAAGCAAATTAAGTATTATCTCTCAAGATGGGCGGAGAAATATTAAAGCATAGTAAAGCAAATTTGAAGAACCATTAATCTGAATTTCAGGCTTATAGCAAATAAGTACAAGTAAGAATATTAAAACAGTGTTACTATAGCAAATAAAATATTAAAAAACATTAAAAAGTTTTGATAAAATATTCTCTCTGTTTAGCAGCAGCCGATGAAAATCTTGCTAATTTCTATAGCAATATCTCCTTGTCTAAATTTATTAAATATTCAGTTTTATATGAATCAGGCCAAAGTGATTATCTTATCAAGAAGGGCTCCAGAATATTTCCACGTGCTGAAATGGAAGTAGGTCAGTACAATAAATAATGGTAAAATCTTCTATAATTTCCTTGGAACAAGGACAGAAGCATATATTATATGGAATATTGAGAAATTGACTCTAGTTACTGATGCCATTTGCTGGAATCTGAAGTGCCTTTCAGAGGGATGGCACTGCAACATACTTCAGATAACGTTCACATTCACTTTTAGTGCGTTCCAATGGATAATTTTATTTTGTGATAATCAAAACAATTTAAATTTAAGAATTCCAACATCCTGTTTTTGAATAACAGATTATTGTATGGATTATTTGAATTTATAAATAATTTTGGAAAAAAATGAAAGATACACATGTGATGGAATAAAAATGTAAAGCAACTAGTACAAGAATGAGTGGAAAAATTAACTTTTCCAGCAGGCACTGCTTTACAAGTCATAAATCAAGTAATGAGAGGAGTTTTGCAATTATTCCAGCTTTAATTAGGTATGTATCAGTTTCTGCCTAGAGAGAGGGAGCAGGAGCACCTTTAAGTAAACCTAAGATAGTTCCAAGGAGTTTAGTGAATATGGTTGCATGAATTAGTCTTCTTTGAGGAATTAACTAAAAAGTTAACTAAAAAGTTAGCCAGTGCTTATTTATCTCATGATTTATATAACGTCCATTTTGATAGAACACTGTTAAAAAAAGAAAAGAAGCACAATGAAACCAGGAGTAGTTAGCATAAAAAGCTGTTTGCTAGGTAGCTATATTAAACATCCAGAACTTTGGAAATTTTCAGGCAAGCATTATAAATGAGAACAGGCACAGAGAACAGGCACAGAGAATGTCTCCACCATTCTATTTAATACAACAATGCTGAGGCAGGAAAATTGGAACTGGATAGGGATGAGAAAGAGACCATAAGTTATTACAGGCAATTATAATATATGAAAGTTTATTTTATTTTATTTTTAATAATTCAGGTTCTTTTATACATATATAATTAGTTTAGCTATGGCATTTATTTTCATTCACATTGAAAAACCACTAAAAGATGGTGGGAAATAAATATCATGATAAATGTCATTATTGATCATCACAAGAATTTGTTTTGACTGTGTTCATTCAGTATTGGTGGGCTGTGATGTTTTAGTTTTCTACTTCTAATTGACATAGAACTTCATATTTCTGCCTTGGATAAATGGGAACTCAGTGCAGTTACTCAATGATTGCCTAGCACCTTTGTTGCTCTTGAAGTGTGGGCTGGTTCACTCATTGCCTTATTCCTATTGCAGTGACATGCCATTGCTACCATAGAACACCCCAACCTAATGGAGAATTTTGATTTTAATGCCAAATGTTGTTTGATGGAAAGTCTTCAAAAAATTACCTGAATCCATGAACTAAAACAAGTTAATTTATACAGATAAAAATATAAAACAATGTGTTGATTGGCACTAAACCTGTATTGTGTCATTATTTAATAGGTTCATCTATAACCCTTGAAATAGGATATAATAAGTATAAGAACCAATAGTATTTTGTGACTGGGCTCCACTAGTTGGTAGCAACTGGGATATAAAGTAATCAGCCACCATAGTAACTTACAAATTCAATTAGATATCTGGTTTACCAATTGTCAGGGCACAAGTTGATAGTAGGGTTTTCATGGCTGGATTGAGATTATCTGAAATTATTATTAATAGTATTTGAAAAGGCTACGTGCAGAAAATGATTTAGAAGGATGTTTTAGAATGCAAGGGTATTTTTAGAAGATTTTAGCAAATAACATTGCAGCCTTCTAATACACTGAAAATTTTACATGTAATATTCAGATACATACGTGTGTGTGTAAATATGCTCAGCAAAAGTCATAATGGAGCAAGATGGTTACACATAAGCAACACAGTTCCAAATTTTGGAATAACTGAAAATAATGGACTATGAACTATTTGCTGTTTGGCTATGTATGTTTTGGATAAGCATCTATAGTTTGTTCACCAAAAAGAAAAAAAAATCATTGCAGAAACTAATGTGTCATTCCAGAAACATTATTGTGTAACAGGGTTAAGTGATTTAGTGTCACTGAAGTCTTTTGACTGCAACTCTCATCCATTCTAGTTTAGCACAGCTAATGCCAAAAGACCATAGCAGTTGTTGTTTACTATTCATGAAATGAATTCTGATGCTGAGGATTCAGTCCCAGGACATCTGATATCAAGGGCAATGAGAAAGGTTATCATTTCAGCATTTCCTTTAAGCACCAATATGCTTATATGGAATTAGATAAACGTCTTTATTGTTAAGACTTATTTGTGGAACTAAATATTTCAGACAAATATGGTAGAAAGTTAGGACGATATTTCAGGGTTTCATGCCTGCAGATAAATTCAATTATTTAAAACTTTATTAATGAGGACAAAATCACATATCTTCAGATTCAAGGTGACTTGAACCAAGACAAGAGGCTGATTTTAATTAATTAGTTGAATGATTAATTTAGCAGACTAGAGAGACCAATGTATTATTAAAAAGTACATAATATTGTTTTTTGTTTTTATAAATCACATACATTAAAAACCTAATATACTTTGTTTTAGCACATGAATAATGAAAAAGAAAAAAATTAAATACCTTTCATGATGCTCTTAATAATTTCTTAAGTCTTGAACTTTCACTAACACGAAAAGAATAGATTCATTCCTATGACAGTTTATTGTAAAAGTATAAGAGATTAATGATTTATGATGATGCTAGGCTAAGTGCAAAGAAGTCTGAAATTTTTAACTGTGAGTGGCATATTTTAAATGAATAGTAAAAATTATTTCACTTTAGAAGTGATGCATAAAACCAGTTTTATATCTTAGTGAACAATGGTAATATCGTCATATAATGCACCTGGGGAAAATGCTAATGAATCATATTCTGAGCAATTAGGATTACATTTTAATCTTCTTTTTTTAAAAAAAGCAATAAATGCTTTAGTTATTCTGTCATTGTTTTAAATTACAGCCTAATGAAAAGAAATCATTTGCAAAAGTCTGCAACAAATCTCATGAAAATTAGTATGTGCTGTGTAGCACATTCATGTGGTCAGCTTCAGTATTCAGAAACACCTAACTGTAAACACAGTGGTCTTATAGATATTTCTGTTCCAAAATGTACTTTTGATGGTGAGAATGTTTAATATGCTAAATTCTGAGGTTTTTCTTCAACCGAAACTATTCTATATACAGACGGTCTTCTTCCAGTACTGTGGTCTGCAAGTTTCATTGAAAATAGTTTCAAATGCAGGAACAGTATATGGGATTTATATATCCAGCCCAATCCATATTTTAGGCTCTAGACCTTTCCCCCCCCTTTTTTTTAAAAAAAAAAAAAGCAAATCACACAAAAACTTATATCCCTTGGAAAAAAATATTTTCACATTTTACAAAGCAAAGTCCAGCTTGAAATAACATTAGCTTCAAATTGGCTATAAACATGCTTAGTGGACCTACATGGTTATATTTTATCAATTTATTTGACAAAGTTCAGTTTGGTTTCATGAGTTCAAGTGTTTTTGGAGTGTCAAATCAAGATATGGGATAGTGGTAACCCTAGAAGATAAGTCATCGTTATTTTCTTCTCAATTTTTTGAGCAGATTCAGTGCTTGTCCATTCAATGCTCTGTACACTTGTATAGCAATCTCTATCAGTGCTCTTCATGGAATAGGATGTAATGTAGGACTAGATATAGGTAGAGCCATGAAGATCTAACTGCTTCCAGGCATCCAGATAGGACCATAACCTGACTCAGGAAATCTCTGCACAGAACTAATTAAATCTTGCATTATTGTTTAGAACCTAAACTCTTTTCAAAGAATCCTATTGAAATAGTTTGAATTCCACAGAGTTATGCTGATTTACTCAACTAGCATTACGCAGATATGTAGTCAGATCTTTTATATATCTGTTGGCTTATAGATCAATACTAATCTGATGCAGTTCAGCAAATTTGATAGTTAAATTGAATATTATGATTGCAAATTATGTTAAATACTATTGTTCTGGTTTAATGAATAGTAGAGAAAGTTGTGTGTATATACTCATGTGAATACAATGTAATACAACGTAATAATTTGAAAAGTATTTTAGACTTCTGCATTTATACAGTAAAAAATCAATAGAAATAATGTATCAGATGCAAATGTTTGTTTATATTGTAGAATATCAATTTGCAAAGAACAGGGAACTAGATACATTTTTGAGATGGGCTGGCTGGTAACATGAAATGGATTTAATGTCACATTTTCCGTGGTATGGTTAAATGATATTTTATAGCAGTTTACAGTTGCAGTTGCAGTTGCATTAGCATGCATTAGGCTTATGAGAAGATTAAACACACCTTTATGAATAATACATGTTGGAGTGTTTTATGTTTATAGAAACCCATGCAGATATTCTTATTGATAGCATTAAAGAACTGATAGAAACTAGAACTAATTAAGTAGCCTCAGAGCATGTAACTAGTTCCTTAGCCATAGCATTATACTATAGGTTTGATTTGATTACATCAAAAACCTGTTAGATTTGTGTCTTATAATCAGTGCCTGATGAAGAAAATGTTAATTAATATTTTTTTTATTTAGAAAGCAGTCCTTTTTAAACAGTCTATTATTTGACACAAGGAAGGACCAGTTTTGTTACAGGTCTCCTAATATGCAGTTGGTTAGAACTGGCTAACATATACATGAAGTCCTCCAAAGAGAACAGTGAATTACAAATGTAAATGTTGGTAGGTTTGCAAGCTTCAAACTAGATTATAGTAAATGAAAATAAAAAGTATAGGAAACTGACAATTTATGAAACAGTTGATGTAAGGAAAACATTAAAGGTGACATTGTATATTACATATTTTGAATTGCATTATTATATAGAATGTCCTGGCTTAAATCTGTAAAGATGAGGCCCAGATTAATGAATGTCATTCAAGCCAATTAGCTGTTTATTATATATATTTGCACTCTGCATTGATATTATGCAGTCCACTTTTGAACTTGTTAGAATCAATTAAAGCAACTGAGAAAGGATCAAACCTGATTTCTGCCTTAATTGTGATTTCTGCCTTAATTGTTCGTTTTAGGTGACTTTTACGAAGAGGAAATTTGGGTTAATGAAGAAGGCTTATGAGTTGAGTGTTCTATGCGACTGTGAAATTGCTCTCATAATCTTCAACAGCACCAATAAACTTTTCCAGTATGCCAGCACTGATATGGACAAGGTGTTGCTGAAGTATACAGAATACAATGAACCGCATGAGAGTCGAACGAATTCAGATATTGTCGAGGTAAGTATTATACTGAAATAGGAGGGTTTCTTTCCCTATAATGTACTATGCTAATTTGAAACTGATTTCATTTTCTGTCTGACAATTACCTGAGCTAGTTCAGTTCATAACACACTCCTACATTAGTGCATTCTTTTTGCTAGTTCATTTGGTTCAGTTTTATATTTGTAAAAGAATAAACCTCTCTTAAAATTCAGATACTTTCATCTTATCAAATACAGTCTCACAGATTTTTAAAACCATGGATTTATATTTAAAAATATACCCTCCAATATATTTTGTAATGCTCTAGCAAGTAAAATATAATTTATGAGTCTAACTATGCAAATAAAGGAAGCTTTTGGTAAATTTACGTCATACATGTTCCTTAATATATATTGATCGGTATATTATTTTGTTGTTTTGAAAAGAATAGCATTGATTTTCAAATGTGTTCTAATTTTTTTGCTTGCAGTCATCAGTTTACTTTGGAATCTTATGACTATCTTAAACAAAGATGTAAATAGAGTTGGTCTGTCTCAGGAACTCTTAAGGTTTTTAAACAAATGCATACTTTATTGTAACAATCTTAAAGAATTTGCTGCTGATTTCAGTGGAGCCAGAGTTTAAGTGCATGTCTGGTGGCTACTTGTATTTCTGATTCTGCACTTCAATGCAAACACAGAAGTGCATAACATAATCCTGCAAAAAATAAGTGAAGTCCTTCCAAACATCCCAAAATCCCAGTGCAAATACAAATATTCTAGTCTTCTATTAAATTTAGAAACAATATTTTAAGCAATAAAAGTAACTGCTAAAAAAATAATTACTAAAGTTGAATAAATGTATACTTTCAGTCAACTGAAAAAAATGTAAATAAATTACTGTTATAGGCCTTCCTGAGGATTCTTAGGAACTATTCTTTAACATTTGCAGCGGACCATTAAAATATTATTTCTTTTCTTCAGTTCTTGACTAACAACAAATAAGAGAAGAGTCTATTCATTAAATTCATTGATAACAGCATATTAATAAAACAATATGATCTTTCTTGATGAAATAGACCACTCTGACCTAACAGGATCTTGCCCAACGTGCATTCCCATGTGACTTGATATTCTCTATTATGAATTCTCTATTATTTGACTTCAGGAATTTGCCATCTCCATTCTTTGTTTTTCACTTTATAACCAGTTGAAGAAATCTCTCGCAGAAGAGGTGTTTATGGCAATAGAAAGAAATGTTACTATCGTGTGAAATAGTTGATTAGAAATGTACTTTTCTCTTATGTCCTTTATAGTACAGTACTATTTTGCTTTTCTCTGAAGCTGATGGATTTTTTGTTTCTAAGGAAAAGAAATGATTAAATGTGAGAAGTAAAGATATTGGTAAACGGCCATGGACAATCAGAAGTACTTCCTGAGAAAAGATGTATGTCATCTGTGCTTGGTGACAAATGTATAATACACAATTCTGCATGTCTAGCTGTGGCTGTTTATTAATTTATGTCAGCAAAAGTTTTGGACTCTTTATAACCAAAAAAAGCAGCAGTTATAGGAACACATTGACAATCATTTTAGAATATTTAAACAGTTAAACAGTAATCACACAAAAGAGATACAAAAGCTTGCTGTATTGTTCTTTACCATATGGCTTGGTAGCTGCTAAAATAGCTTACTAACTTGAAAGGATGTGATTTTCTATATTCAGAACGAAGTATAGAGTGCAGAGGTCATTCCGGATTCAGCAGTATTTCAGGGTCAGAGGAAATAGTTCTGCAGTATGTGGGGGGTGTTTAGGGGAAAAAAGAATCTTTACATTAGCCAAAAAAAAATCTTCAGTATAATTATATTGTTTTACTTGATAATTAGCATCACTGTTGCCAGTACAATGAAGCAAGAAAACAAAAGCTGAAGAGGCAGGCAGCTTTGTACACAGAAAGTATCTGAGTATATGTCTTGGTGTAGAACAAAGAATTGTCATCTTTTTAATATTTAAATACATCAGTAAAAGATGTATTTAAAGATAAAACTCTGAGCTGCCAATCCTATGCAAACCTGGGTTGCAATTCCATGGACCATATATCAAGAGCTATACCGTCATAGATTTAACCCTCCAATACCAAAAATGAAACCCAGATTTTTAATGGTAGTCAGGTGCTAAATTTCCCCTTCTGCTTCTCTATCCAGCTTTAAGATTGACATTGTCCAAATAAGGTTGGAGTAATAGGCAAAAAGGAAGATGAGATGTTTCTGTACCATTTCTACAGCCAGGAAAAAAAGGTGCTGTATATGTAACCTGGCTTAAGCCGGCTCTTTCCCATTGAGGATGAGATTATTCTAAAGAAAAGGGACCAACAGGAATTACAGTGAAGATTATTCCTTCATTGTTGCCTTGCCAGTTGACATTGCAAGTTCAGGCTCGTCAGGATACTGCAACTGCACTTTAGAATTGTTCCATCAATTATACTTAAGAATGAGCCTTTTAAGGCAACTAGTATCATCAAATAAAGGGACTATTCTTCCCATCAAGAATGCGGTATTTTTCTTGTGCAGGGTAGATTTTGTATTTTTAGTTCTTTTTCGGGACAGCAGAAAATGGATCACTTTCTTCTTCTGATTATTTAACTGACCTTCTGCATTCTTACAGATAAATATTTTATATCCATAAATTTAATTTCTATGGGATTCAGAAATTGGCCAAATGCATACTATACATGTTGTTGGTATGAATGTCACCTCTTTCTAAACTTTTAATTTGATAATTTGGTATTTCATAAAATGGCCTTGTAGGATGCCTTTGTGCAAATCCAACAGCAAACCACATTTATGGGATATGCATGTAGGAATTAGGCAGAAAAAAACAATAAATGTATTTTTAATTGTTTGCTTCCAAGAGCAATTGTTCCTAACAAATAAGTATGTTGTTATCCATATTTTTATTAATACAATTTTTGTTGTTGTTGTTGTTATAATGGCACAGAAGAATGACCCAGATTTTGAATTGTCCTGAACTCTTAATCAGTACTCCCTAAAAGGCAAGGAATAAGAAAGATGCAAGAAAATTCAGAATTAAATCTCTAGATGTTAAGATATAGGGTCTACAGTTCAAAGATTTATTTATTTATTTAGCATATTTATTCGGCCATCCATCTATAAAGAAACTCCAAACAACTTATGCCTGTTGCTAAGAAAAAAAATTCTCCTACTTTTAAAAATAAAAATACCATTAGTCCCCAATCCATTTTCTGACCAATAAGTCAGAGAAAGAGTGGAATTCTACATAATAATCTTTTTTGTTTCTTTTCAAAATACAATTTTTAATCCATGATGGACAAAATAAAAGACTCAGTAAAATAACTAAGGAATTTCACTCAAAAGTGCTTTTCCAAAACACAACTGGACTTTCTTGGGTTTTTTTCCTTTGAAAACATTTCACTTCTCATCCAAAAAGCTTTGGGACAACCATGATCTAAATGATTGAGAATCTCCATAGACATAAGGAACTTAACATTTTGCCAGAATTTACAAAACTTTATTTTTATTGGTACATTTTGTTTCTAATGTGCAATTTAGCAGCAGAATAACCCTAAAGAAAGTATATTGACTAAGACGCATTAGACCAATCAATCTTAGAAAGTAAACTGTTAGTATAGTAATTAGATTCAATTGTTTGCATTCACCTGTTTGTTGTTCTCTAATAGAAAATTAGAGAACTATTTTTTTTGTGGCGGGAGATACCACAGTCTTGCTGTTCCCTTGCTTTCTTTTTAACCTTATGTTTTCTTACCTCAGGATACCTTGCTTATGTTGCTGAATTATTTCAGTCCTGCATAGCAGATTTAGGTCAGAGCATGATAAAACAAAAACTATTATTGCAGCTGAACCTTTTGTCCCTTTAAACAATATAAGAACAACAGTTCTTACCAAAATTGCTAACGTAGAATCATAACCCTTCCATGAATCAAAATGCAAACTTGGAATCTGCATATTTTATCAAAACATTGTTAAATAAATATGTAAAATAATTGGCCACTTTTTGAAATATTACATCTGAACTGAGTTTGTTGTGGTATTCATTGAATACTTAGCATCTGGGGAGAAGCTACCGGAGAATTTTAATCCAAGATAAAGTTATAAGGTTTTATTCTGGTATCATTTGTCCTCTCGTGTTCTTATTGTCTATGGTTTTAATACACATTTAAAGTGTATTAAAGTGTTGCTCAGTTGCATTGCAAATTTAATTTTTTGTCCACGTCCTCAATTCCCCCTCCATTGTTACATAGAATGTCACAAATCTTTTAAGGTCCTACAGACAGTCTGTCTAATTTTGCTTTTCCACTAACTCTGTTTCTTTGGATTTATGCTTCTCCCTGTCTTCCAGGCAATCATTCTCCTTCTGTGTTAAATCTGGTACATCAATCTTTTACTTCTCTGCTTTTCTTAGATGTTTCATCTTTTTTTGTTCCCACTGGCCTGTTACTTTTTATCATGATTGCTGTTTTATAGTTAGATTAACCTACTTTACTTAGATTTTCCCTTCTTTCTAAATTTTGAATCTTAGTAGCTTTCCCTTAATTTCATTCTTCAAAGATCTGACTCTGCTTGATTTTATCATACAGCTTTTTGCTACATATAAGTCTGATCCTCTGGAGAACTTTCCTTTTCTTTTCCTGTGTTCTCCAAATTGCTCAGTTAAATATTTAAATCTACATTACTTAAACCCTAACTTTGCACATTAGGATTTGGATCTTCTGTACAACAACTTTTGTTTATATTTTCAGAAAGGAGATAAAAGATGGCATGTTAATTCAATAACCAGAGTTTGGCTCAAATCAAGAGTTAAAAATAGATTTTTATCTTTGTTTGGTTTTAAATCTTTCCTTAGGAGAGGCTATATCAGGTTAAATTCAGATTCCTTGTAACTCTAATAAAAGAACACAATAAAATTATACAGTTCTCTATGATTGTAGGCTGACTTCCACTGAAATTAGTACCAGGTATCTAAATGATCTTAATGGAATTGCATTGCAGAACATAAAGGAAAAAAATGAAAATGGTACTTTAAACATTGTTCTTTTATAACAGTACTTCTGAATTGAGAGTTTATATAATCGGGTGGCTAGGAGTATGGAGCATTAGGAAAACGTTCCTAGTCAAACAAATTTAGACATAAGATTATTAGGTGGCCTTCACCAACCAACCGTGTAAATGTTAGATACCTCCAAACAATTAAATACTTCCCAACAATGTGGCATGGCAATAAAGTTACTGACCTATTTTTCAGAGTTGCTGTATGGATTAGTGACATAATATTAGGTCAAAGCAATATTCTTGGTATGCCACTATATGCTCTGTTATTTGTTCATTGTTCCTTCCTATATACCAGATTTTATTACTTCAATCTTACATCTAAACTAGAAAAGCACAGGCTATAACAAGGATATAAAATTAAAATCAGAGGATATTTGAGGATACAGTATTTGTTTTCAAACTTCAGTCAAGGAATGTAGAGATAATAACAAAATTAATCATGCTTCTTCAATAAGAACATGAGTAATACTCAAGAAATTTCAGTGAAAGAAAGTTAGTTTGTCCAGCACTGCCATTTTTTCCCATTTATATACTTAAGGAAAGTTTGTTAGTATATTAAATAGGGTTGTGCAATATTTTGAAATCAGCATAAGCATTGCATATGTTCAGAACATCTCAAATCACCCATTCCTTTTCCTTTCACACACTACTTTAACAGGTTGCAGACAGATGCTATGTTCATATATCTTTCAGAGAACAAGTCTGAAGTACTGCACACAGCCTTAAGACTATGGAGAAGCTCCATTATTTTCATCAGTTATAGTCCAGGCTGGCATCTCATAAACTAAATATATATTTTGATATGTTCTACAGAATAGTTACACCTTATTCGTTGACAAACACACAGGAATTACGTCTAAATAAATTTTTGTGGCAGGGTCTCTGAAGGCAGAATTTGAAAGCAACTAATATAAATTAAAATGGATATGTAGTGTGAGAATAACTCCATATTCTTTCTATGTCATGCTTATATTTTCAAAAATGATGAAACATCCCATTTCTAAATATATTTACTTGACAGTAAATCTTATTAATTTCTGAAAATAT
This sequence comes from Oxyrhabdium leporinum, assembly GCA_032468155.1. Classification (NCBI taxonomy): domain Eukaryota; kingdom Metazoa; phylum Chordata; class Lepidosauria; order Squamata; family Cyclocoridae; genus Oxyrhabdium; species Oxyrhabdium leporinum. The sequence goes on from JANHFL010008488.1 coordinate 213,260, forward strand.
TTGCTGCCAGCTGAGTGATCCTGGTCATGCAGAGTCAATATCACATCAGACCATTTGCTGTAGATAGTAGGAGAAGCAGGAGCAACAGATGGAGAAGTCAGTGTTGGCAGATGTCTCACTGCTTCTTTCTGTCTTGCTCATTATATTATTAAAAATTCTTCACATATATTATATAATTCTAGGAAGACATATATTATTAGACAATGTGTAAATTTGATAGTATGACTTAGCTCTGTTCCAAACCAATGTTTGGGATTCTGTGTATATGACAAAATAGTATTAGTCATGGTGGTAAGGTTGTTTTTTTCCCTTTTATCCAGGTGTTATTATAAATCTCTAACAGTGTTTTATTGTTCTAATGAGAAGTTGTTGGTAAAATCTATATGGGATCATACAAAGTCTTAAAACTAAGTAATCATGGCAACTTGAGTATGCTGAAAAGCTGGATGCAATTAGGCACAAATATTATTTGGATTGTATAGAGAGTATATGTTCATGCACATCACTGCAGCATAAGTGATACCTTAAGTTTGAAACAAATGCCAGAGTCTCTCATTTTTCTTATTTTCTTATTGAAGATTATTGCATCACATCTCTCTTGTAGATTAGTTACCTGGTGAGAAATTCTGAATGCATTGAAAGGGGAAAAATCTGTCAATTATTTTTAAAGGTCATAGCACTAATGATCAACTGGGAGGTTAATTAGATTCTGAAAGCTTTTTATATCAATTAAGACTCTTATCTATATAAATAAGCACCTCTCACTATTTCAAGCTATGAGCCTTTATTCATATACTTTGAGTAATCTTAGACATGATAAAAATGCAGAATTGGAGGGAAATTAAGGGCAAGGTCCTCATATATCCTGTTTCCATCCTTTCTTATTCACATCTAAACATTAGAGACATGGTCTGTTCAGAGCTTGAATGTCTCCATCAATATGACAGTCAATTTCACATGTAATAGAGTAAGCAACATCCTATGCTATAATGTCAGAAACTGATTTAACAGAGATATTATCAGGAAGAGTCATTTTCAATTTTAAATGAATGAAACAAATCTTAAAGACACACTAACTGAGCACCTCAATTCCCACAATAACTCAAATAGAATTCTACAGTCAGGACAGGTGATATTACAACTGGCATAATGATCTTGTGAGACAGGGATGTCAAACTCAAGTTGTCATGGTGGTGTCACATGACGTATCGGAACTTTTCCCCCTTGCTAAACCTGGCATGGGCGTGGCCAGAACGTGACACATCCAGCCCTTGGGCCAGGAGTTTGACAACCCTGTTATAAGAGATTATCTGTGGAATGGAAACATCCCCCAAAAATTTGTCAAAGGCAGAATTCTTTCTTAGCTATAAGTATACTACTCTTGAAAATGTTGAGGTGAGGAGCTCCATGATATTGGTTTTTCTTGGATATGATTGAAGTATAGGAAACCATAATAATTCTAGTGTATTGGAAAGTCAGTGGAATGAAAGGCAGAGCATTCACATGTCTATCTTAGCCTCCTCTATCAGTGAAAATTTCTCTGAAATCCTCTTCACTTTTGAAGACTTTCTAAGATCATACCTGTTTCTTAAAACTAAATGATATCTGGGAGGAAAAATGTTAATGTATTTGCTTGGCATTAAGAAATATAGCTCTTCCCTAACATTTTTCCCAGCTGCTGGCATTCGGAGACAGAACGCCTCTGAAATTAGATGTCCTTTATAACAGTCACAGGACATAACTTTGGGTTGTCTCATCCTACCTACTTCTTTAAGGCATGGTGAGAGTTGTGTGGAATGTATAGCCAGTAGGATTTATTAACTTGGAATAGCAAGTAGAAAACTAAAAATTATAATTTAAAAAATGCAAGTCATTGTATCCCTTCTGGCAATCAAGTATATCTTCTGAATTGAGCAATACTAACGTTCTTCTAAGGTTAATAGGTGAGCTGAAGAAATAGGGTAGCCTACTGTTTCTTTAAAAAGGATCAGAAGCATTATCAAAAAAATTTTTTGCTTGCTTTATCAAATTCAGCAAATGTATAAAGTCTTTGCAAATGGCTGTGAATTTGATTCTCAAGACAGTAATTGCCAGCAGGAAATTACAATTATCACAAGAGTAGTAAGCAGCAACAGATTCAAGAATTAGAGAAAATGACCATGGAAGTCTAGAGCTTCAAGGTTCAGTGATCTTGTAATGCAAATGCAGGAAATGAAAAAGCAATCCAAAGTTTGAAAACATATTTTTTTAAAAAATCATTCAAGCAGTTTCAGAGAGAAAGAAGAATTTAACTTCATATTCAAAGGATTTTCTCCCCTTTACCCCAAAATAAGAATACTAGTAGCTCAAAAATGATATCTGATGTAAATATGGCTTGGATTATCTTAGGCAGTAATAGAACAACAGTTTTGCAGAAAAATAAACCAGCCGTCCCTTTATCCATTTTTGTATTGGACATCTTTAATTCCTACACATAAAGCATTTTAACTTGATGCTTTATGTATTCCTGATGTGTATTTTTAATGAATGGCTATACTTAAAGAATAGTCTATACCTACCAATTCCATAATGGTAAATCTCATGATGAAATTCTGTGGTGGGGTGAATACATGAAGCAGAGGCGGGCTGCTCTTGCTTTAGCAAGAGGTTCGCTGGTCACGCGTGCGTATTTGCGCACATTCCCTTTTCACTTGCACATGCTGCTTTCGTGCTCGTGCGAAGCTTCATGGAGGCAGCTGATGATTAAAGCTGCTCCAGTGAGTACAGCAGGGGCAGTGCAGAGCTCACCTGGGCAGCGTGGCCGGCGGAAAGGTGAGTTAGTTAGCATAGCTTAGGGC
>JANHFL010008488.1:216196-230228 GCA_032468155.1 Oxyrhabdium leporinum
GGGCCAGCCAGAGCTCAGAGCAAGAGGTTCCCCCGAAACTCTGCGACCATGCTGCAGCCCACCCGTGACATGAAGGCAATAATAATTCAGAAAGTGGAGGGCATATTTTATGACAACTACTTGTATCAGTTTTCTTCTATAACTGCCATCTATGTAAACCCTTCATGAAACAGGCTTTAAATCTGGAAGTGTACAAATACAAAGAGAAATTGGCTTTTGGGAGAGATATTTTTCAAGGCAAACTTAGGCCATGAAGGATGGACTTAGGAACTTTTCCCTCTTAGCGTTGATCTTCCCTTCACAGTCAGTATTTCCAATATTGGGTTTGGCAACTAGCATTTTGGCAAAAGTTAGTTCCCTTGCAACCAATGGGGGTTTCTTGCAAAGAAACATGTTTAGAATTAGGCATTTATTCCACTTGGTTTTAATATAGTAAGGCTAACATACAAATAAGGGTCTAATTCCTAATTTTCATGGAATTTATTTGTAGAATAATTGTTATCTGTAAGTAGTAAAGCTGTGCAGATGTGCTGCTTAAAATGCTGAGATGCTGTGTCTTGTTGAAAAGTCAATGCTGCCATTTGCTTCAGTGGCATATCTAGCAGAAATATAATCTGTATGTAGGGAGTTCATAGCAGAATTTGGTTGTTTTTCAAATCTCCTTTCTGAATAATTTGTACAGCCCTAATAATTAGAAAGTATGCTCCAGTTTGCTCCCTCTTGATTTAATGAAAGGTTTAAATAAGTCCAGTTGAAAGTTATTATGCTATGGTAGAAAAGTTGTGAAGTATTTGATTTCTGTATTATAGCATTGAGTTTGCAAGCACGTTACATTTAATCACAGAAATACAGAATTGGGATGGGTTATTTAGGCTATCAAGTCCAAGGCTCTGCTGAGCTGACAAATCTGAGTTGGTAACTGTCAAGTTGCTTTTTAATGTTAGAAAGTTGTTCCTAATATTACAAATTATATACCCTGGGATGATAGAAAATGGATCTTTGCAATTCCTATTCAGACACTTGAAAAATGCTAACGCAACTCACTCAATATCCATAGAAATAGACATCACTGCTGACATTTGCTGATATTGTGGCTATTATTTTCTGATTCCATTTTTTAAAAGTCTCATTCAATATTTTTATTGTTGTAACTAATCATGAGTGGGGTATGTCTTTCCTCATCCTAAAATTACTAGACTGTGTAATGTCCAGTTTTTGAAGTTATGAAATTACTTGTCTTTATTGTGTCTTGTAAAAACCAAAACAGGGTCTATTTCCATAAGAAGCTTTTATATTCTGTAAGTAATTCCAAAATCTTATTCTAAAAGTTTAATATTCCAATTTTATCTGGTTCCTTGGTCCATTTATAACTTTCCCAGATCAAAAGTGTGTTTAGTTTTTAGCTGTTTATTTCATGTTATTTGCATTCTTAAGATTATAATTAAAGTTTTCTTTCATTCAAGATTAAAAGGCAGACTTATCCAGCATTTTCAGTCTGGTCATTCCAAAGGTGTTTAATAGCTAGAAGTAGTTAATAAGCAAATTTCTGAAAGGGATGAAGAAGCGAAGTTTATGAATTTAGTGTCCTTGAAAAGGCTCCGCTGTGATTGGAAGCAAGATTACTAATCACACCATATCCCAGCATTCAAACCAGTGAAAAACTGCTGTCCTGTGGTCTTCTTCTGAAGAGCTACCATCCAGAGCATACATGGATGATCTCTTCACATCTACTTATCTGAAGAAGTTCCAAAGCATTGGGCTATACACCAGCCCCTTAGCCTTTGCCACAGAGATGAGCCCCACTTTTTAGAGCTCAGAATTAAACATAGTATATGAAGTGGAATCTCACAATTCAACCAATCAACCAATGGAACAGATTGCCTTCAGAAGTTGGATGCTCCATCACTGGTGGCTTTCAAAAAGAGATTGGACAATCATTTGTCTGTAATGATAGCAGGGTTTGGACTAGAAGACTTCCAAGGTCCTTTCCAACTCCTGTTCTGTTCTGTTCTTCTATATTCTATATGCCTCTATGGAACCATTATTTTGAAATTGGGTTTTTACTGATGCATCATAAAATTGCCAAACGCATCTTTAGTGGCCACAGCTCACTGTTTATATTCAGTCTCTAATCAACTTCAAAATGCTCTGAAACTGGCAAGGCCCTTTAATTTCCCTCGCCTTTCCATTCCTGTTAACCACAGCCTAATGTTTTTGTGGTAAGAATCATAGGAGACCAATATTATAAACAGGGAAAGGGAGAGCAAATTCTTTAAAACTGATTCACAAACAATTCTTTTAGTAGGAAAAAAAGGATCTGAATTAATATTGTGCCACTTTCTTTAAGATATAAAAGAGTTGGCTTAAAAGCTGAGAAAAAAACTTGCATTTCTGTGTAATGTTCTTATAACCTACGGTAATAGTTTTAATGTTTTGTTTTGGCTTTGTTTTCCCCCCCCCCCTTTTTTAATCAAGTCATCTGTGTTTTTTTTAGTCACCGTTTCACATAGTAACAGCTTGTTGTATTTTGGTCTATTTGCCAGAGGCCTGGTTTATTTTTAAATTCTTGAACTTTTGGATTTTCTTTTATTTTTCCAAGATTGGAAGCAGCTGAACTGCCTGGAGTTACAGGTTGAAACGCTTGCTTTACATTATGAGAAAGGAAGCTTAATCCTCCCCCCTTCCCTTTTTTTGTGTTCCTTTTTTTATTTTTTTTTATTTTCCCCCTCTAACAAATGTCTCTAACTGCTAGTTGCCTAAAAATAGAAAGCCACCTTGCTAAAAATAGCTTGGCTCTCAGTCTTGCCAAGGAAAATGGAGAGGAATGGGCGTGGACTTGAAGGCTGAGTAATCCAGCTCTATTCATTCAGAGATCCCTTTGAGAACGTAGCTGATGATAAAGTGTCCTGCAAAAAAAAAAAAAAAAGGCCTCACTTGCTCTCTTCAGACTCCTAGGTGCCAATAAATATTTTAGCCGGAGGATATATTTTTTTCTTGTAGTTGTAAACATTTTATGAAAGACAAGGTTTTGTTTCACAGCAGCTAACTTGCTGTCAAAAATAGCTGGCTTTTCCTAAAGTCTTTTCCCCAGCTCTCTCCAGCCACAGGGTTTGAAGCTATTTTCTTTTCTTTTTAATGCATATTCTAACTGTCCAGTAAGGATACAACTTAATTCTTCATAAATTTAATTTAATACTTCATTATTGCAGTTGTGTTTAGGGTTTTTTTCAAGAGTCACCCAAACTGAGAAATGATGTTTCTTAAATTTTTAAATCGGTGGCCTGATATATTATAATATCCCAGGTAACTTTTACAATACCTTTGGATTTTTTTCTGCATTTATTATTCAACATTGTGAAGGTGAGGAATCTGGACTTAAATGCATTATTTCAATTTTAATGGAGCATTAAGCAGGTTGATAGCAGAACATCTAAAATTTCTTAGTGGTTGCATCTTTTTTAAAAGGCGCAGGACTTCAGAGAATATTCTTGTTCATGAAAGCTATCGTTTTGGAAATACAGTTTTGATTTATTTTGGTTTTGTTAATGCCAAATCAATAGCAAACCACTTCAAGATTGCTGCCAAGAAAACTTCACGGCCACGACCATGTAGTTATCAGAACTAAGCTCTTTAAGGAGACCTTATTGAAGCACAGAGTATATGAGGAACATTAATCAATAAATGACGATGTTAAAAATGGATTGAGCAGCAGATTTATATTCCTGCTTATGGATGAGCTCTATGTATCTTATTACTACTTTTTATTTTTGCAGAAGAGTTTTGAGGACTTTTTAAAAAATTAAAAACAATCTTACACAGCTGCTTGTACAAAAATCTCTGCAAAGTTCAGAAAGTTATTTTATCCTGCTTATTGTTATACTCAGTTCCTGTAATGTTTCTGGTGATAAGGCTCTGAAGACAAAGGACAATAATTGATGAGAGAGGACTTAAATCATCCCAGAAGAATTAGAAGCCTTGTATCTATCAACATTAACTCTTCTAGGCTTCTTCCGTCTTATAAGGAATTTTGTCTTACTGCACGTTTCAACATGTCCCGCTCTCCAGCAAACGCTTTGTGTAACCACAAGTGACCTCTTTATGCAGTAAACAGGGTGTGATGGTGTATTAGTAATTGCCAAGACTGAATTCCCATATTGTATCTTTACATATTGCATGGAAAAATAGAATGCCTGACCCTGTGCAACTCCTTCCAGCATAGTAGTAATCTATTTATTGCGGTATCAGGGAGACAAATGTTTCATGAAACAAACTTTTCATTTTTATTATTAAGAGACTCTGTATTCACATCCTTCACATTGCTGAATATAGTGTAGATAACTTGCTCTTAGCTTTCATTAAATTCTTTCATTTGTGTACACCCATGTCATCTACACCCATTTTTCTGTGCTTGATATATATTATTGATTGGTTTTCACTGTGTTTCAGAAGTCTGTAAATGTAAATGATATGGTTTTCCTAATGCTCAAAATAAAGTTAGTGAAAATTGCCAAATATATTGATATGTAAAACTTTCAAGTTTGGTTGATTAACCTATCTACTTAATAATCATATCACCAATAGTGAATTGTGTTTGGAATAAACAGTTGTTTGTTATAATTACTTATGTATTAATAGTTTAATATAAATATTCAATAAATATTTGAAATGGGAATTTGCTGGAGTTTTATAAGGTTAGCAAATCAAAATGATTTTTTTTCATATTCAACATTAAAACAAAACACATTTACATGTGTATATACATACGCATTATAGCTTGCCCATTCAAGCTTTGCAGTGTTATGTAGAAAAAGAGTAAAAAAATAGTAATCCACAAAAGCATGCATAGCTAAAAGAAAGCATAGCTAAAGTAAATTCATATCAACGTTGGTTTTCTGTGCTTCTTCGTACGTTTCTACCTTGTAAATCATTCTCACTTCTATTATGCCTATGGATTGCAGTTTGTTCTTTAAACTTCTCATCTCTCTCTTTTTCAGGATCTCATCATTTCCATCTAACCCATTTATTTTTCCTTCACATATTTATATTGGAATTTGATTCTCATTCTTTGTTACATAAGAAAAATAGTTCAACATATTGGTCACTCAGTTTTGTTGTTAATTCACATTCATTCAGCACCATTTTATTATTTATTTTATGTCATCTTGTTTTACTGCATGTATTTTAAATACAACTTACTTTGCACTCAATTTACTTTTATGCTTCTCCTATTCTAACTCTTCCTATATAACAAAGCAGGCAGAAACACATTCTTATACACATAATTTTTGCTTATTTTAATAAACACCTATTCTGTGCCACAGACCCCATATTTCTACCAGCTTTCTAATGGCATTTGCACATCTTAGAATTTCTCTACCCATGTTCTCATCTGTAATAAACATTCTATGGGGTACATACATTCATTTTTTTGCCATTCATATATTACTTACACTCAGTCACTACAAAATTTAAAACTAGCTTGAGAGAAAAGAATTAGTTTATTGAACAAATTTGCCACACAGTAGAAGCTAAGTAGTAGTATCACAAAGGGAGGTGATTAAGAAGACCTCCATGGGAAACGAGCCAATGTTGTCGGACGAATAAAGCATAGAGTGTCCAGAAGGCTGAGGAAGGCAGTTAACCAAGTATGAGAACAAAGGGTGTGAGAAGAAATAAAGAAGGAAATGAATCAGACCAAGGATGGAACTGACCCTGTGATCCTTATTGCCCTACATTTGGGCTTCCTTCTTTCAGGAGAAGGGAAAATAATGTTTCCTTCCTAACTTCTGCTGTGTGGAAAAAATGAAAAGAGATAGCATGGTTTCTGGAAGGAGCTCACCAGATTGGGCAATTGGGTATGGAGAGCTAATGAACCCCATATGGCCGCTGGACTGAGGTTTTCTACTGGTGAACTAGCTAAGTTGACTAATAAAACACAGAGAAAGGCTGAGAATAAGTGAATGAGGAAAATGTATGAACAATACATACTATGTTTTTGTAGTGAGGAGTAGGCAAAGGCAAGAGAATTTAGAGCTATAAAGGTAAAGATTATGGCTTACCCTAAGATCAAAAGCAATAATGCAATTTAGAAAGTGTTTGTGTTTTTCTAGCATCAACTATTTTTTTCATCATCAAGTACAGGAACAGTGATGAAAAGAGATCATTTAAGAAGTTGCTAAAGATAGGAAGATGAAAATGATATTTGCTGTTACTGTCTTAAACACCCAAAACTAATAGAGTATATTAGATCTTGGAATTTTTTTACCATATGTTACAATAAATTGACTCTGTACCTTAAACGTTGAAGCTTAACCAAATTCATAAAGTGGATTATCTCTCTAAGAAATAAGGAAAATATTTCATATTCTAACTGCAGTGATAGAAGATTGTAACAAAAACTAAAGTAGTCTTGAACACAGTACAGTGTGCAAGTGTGAAGTTAAATTAATGTCTTCCTCAGCTGCATATAAAAAAGCAATTTCTGAGATTTATGATAGATTTAAAAAGAATTTCCCTGTGTCCTTATTTCCAAATGTCTCCATTTATAGTACCAAATATTGTTAAGTCTAAACAGTTTCACCTAATTTTCTTCATTAGCAAGAGTTTTGAACTGCCAGGCCCCCTGCAGATAATAAGATTTGACAGTTGTTGACTGAAGTTGCAACTTCCTGAACCAATAATCCAAAATAAAACTAGCTGAGAATGTGCCTGCCCAGAGCTTTCTCAAGCTGAAAAAAGAATTTCAATAGCAATTTCAATAGGGATATAGAACGGTAATACGAATAATAGGTTTTTTTACAGCAGAATTGCACAAGCGAAGTCCAAAACATGTGGGACCATTTCTGGTTTTACATGCACATTCAAAATTTCTCCGGACATTTCTGCTGAATTGAAAATTTTAATGTGAAAAAAAGATATTAAAATATGCACAGAACATTAATTCTATCTGCCATTTTATAAGTTAATACTGCCATTCACCTATTGTCAGCCTTAGTGGCTCCAGGGTTGCCACCTAATTTGTCCATTTCAGTTGGAAGTACAGCACTTTTGTCCACTAGAATTTATATTTTTCATTAGAAAAATAGTAATGAGGAGATAATGAGAAAAATTAAACATTCTGATTTCATTGTTGTTGATCTCTTTACTGCTGCATTTAAATTATCTGTGTGACCTCACTATGTTTTATGGCACATAGTTTTATCTTCCCTTTCTCTTGAGAAATGTAAGCAAATTAGAATCATTGTGTCCAATGGTGTTCCTCTTACCATTCACTATATAACCTCAAAATCGTTCTACTGAAGTGCCAGAAAAAAACCAAATGAAGCTGTCAAAGCTTATTTTCCTATCCAAGTACACATAATCTGAAACTGAAATCTTTTCCCTTACAAATCTCCCAAACACTATTTCAAAGAAGATGAAAATTTGGGCATTCTTGTTAGTTGCCCTGAGACTTGAAGGAAATGGGTAAATGATTTAGAAAGTTATCAGTGGGAATGTGAGGTTGAAATGGCAGGCGGGAGGATCGTGCAAGGACATGAATTTTTGTTTCTCTCGTATTATATATTTTGTTGCACCTCAACTTAACAACCTGATTGGTACAGAGACTGCTGAGCAATGTCAAAATATAGGAAACATACAAATTAATTAACAACAGTAAGATGGCCACCCACCCTTCAATGCTACCTATTAAGATTCTGAAAACGGAAGAGCCAGGGTCAGGAGTGAGGAACGTGGTGTATCTCCAGAGCCATCTTCTTCCACAATACGGCAGTCCTTCTCTCAGTGATCACACAGAATGGGCAGAATCATTTTGGACAAGATGGTTCCTTATGACAATTGGAAAATCAATTATACTTTTTGGGTCAGGAAACATGTGCAAGTCTAGGGGATTATAGTGCCTCAGATATGTGATATGTGTAGGAGAAAATGGAAGCACTAGTTTGTTACAAACTGACAATTAGTCAGCAAAGTGTTGCGGTTACAAGCAAACTAAATTAAATTTAACTAAAGGTCTTAATCACAGTGAGAATTTTTTCCAGTCTATTCTTCATAGTCAGACTCCACCTTTAGTATTGTACCCAGTAATGGTCACCACTTTTTAAGAAGTCAGATAAACTATGAAATCCTATGAAAAATTTTTTAAAGAAACTGGGAGTGTTTACTTTGAAACAAAAAAACTAAAAAGAAGATATGATAGCACTCTGTCATAGAAAAGTAGGTCAAGACTTGATTATCATTCCAAAGCACAGGATGTGCAATAATGGATATAAATTACAATAAGTCAGGTTCCAACTGAATGTTAGGAAAATCTTCCTAACTGTAGAGCAGTTTACTAGGAGAACCAATTACAGAGTGATCTGGTGAGATTTCTTTTATCTGATATGTTCAACTAGAATTTGGAATGTCATCGCCTAGGGATACTACAATTTGGATCCCTTCACTGAGCAAAGGATTAGACTCAGCAGCCTAATTGGTCTCTCCCAACCCTGTGATTCTGGGATAATCCTATGAGTTTTCATAATTGAGAGCTTATATCTCTTCTGCCCTCATACAGTATTTTAACCACGATTCCATACTGATTTTTAGAAGCCTACAAGCAGACTACAAAGGAATTTTTTCAGTGTTTTTCTCCCTGATCTGATATACATAGTATATAATACTATAATATATATACATAGTATGTATATAGTATAATACATATACATGCATTATATTAATGCACTATAAATTTGCATTAGTTGCGTTAGAATGATCAGCCTATATTGATATACAGAGAAGTTCATAAGTTTGCCATTTAAGTCCCATAAACTGTGTGCCAGCTATCTATCCTCTAGATCTCTAGAGAATTGCTACATTTTCAGAATCTTCTAGTGAATAACTGAATTCTAGCACTTGAATTCTAATACTATAGGATATGAAAAAAAAACCTCTTTCTCTATACCATCTAAACTGAGAAAGCTCTACAGAAGGCACTTCTATATTTCAGCCATTATAATTCTTATTTTCATATTTTGAGCTTTGTCATTTTTTATACAACTTTTCCTATGCTGTGATATATTTTTTGAGATGGGCAGTCAGAAGTTATTTAAACCTGGCTGGGTGGTAAAGACTGTTATCCTGGGTCAGCTGCTGACTGGAGATGACAGTTTTTCCTGGTTGGGGTGGTAGGCTGAGAAAAGTGGAAAGGACTAGATAAAGACTTCTATCAGTTGGATTTGAACCATGATCAAGAATCTTCTTGACAGGAATGTCCAGCAGAGGCAGTTACCTGGCCCTTTTCTTGTGATTGGTAGTAATGGAGTTTTAAATTTCTGTACTTAGTAAGTGCCTAAACTGACATAGCTGTTTGTTCAAATTATGCGCTATAGGGGTTTGCGAGTATATTCCATTATGATGGAAAGCCACATTTAGGTGACTTATAATGAGTTCTCTCTGCACTTTGTTTACTTTATTTGTCCACAGGTAAATTCCTGAAATAGCTGCTACAAGTTGTATACAGATTTTCAGCACATGATATAATTTAAGGAACAGAGTGAGTTTGCAGTCTCAATCATCCTATACATCCTTAAAAGAAAAGCCCAAATTTAAACTTAAAAAGTATTAGAAGTTGAGTCTGTTTGGATGTGTCCTTCACTTGAATTGGCTAACCGCTGATTCTGCAGGATAAACTGGATGCCCATATGTACTGCACGGATTTTTCAGAAAATTATATTGAATCATGACTATATTAGATTTCAAGCATTACTGCTACTGTCTGAGTCAATAAAGGAACAATGGGAAGTGAAGGAATAAACAATTATGTATGTTTTAGAGACTCACTGTCTTAGAGCAACAAAACAACAGAAAGACTGCCTCAGCTGACCTTTGTTTAGCGACATTAGCACATTTCTAAAGACAACTCTGCATCTGTGTACTGTTACTATTCTTCTGAGATGTGAGAATAAGAGCCACTGTAAAACTAAAGATGATGCTAGGAGACTGGTGACATCAAGGAATGCATCTTATGAGTACATGACATCATTGGCAGAGGCTACCTATTAAACATGGTGTGCTGAAGCATGAACACCTTTATGAACTCAGTCTAGTATATCAAATCAAATATAAATAGGACTTTTAAAGTATTCTAGTTTTAAGCCCTTATATGTAGTTACAGCACATTGTGTGATTAATTACCCCATGTTAATTTAAGCATGTTGCATCATAAGCATATAGCTTTGTATCATACTTATTTCATACGGATTGTTTTCCGTCTCCTTTAAGCACTTTTTGGAATCACTTCATTTTCCTTTATTCTCAGTAAATTCAGTTCATTTTTCTCTTGCTGCTCTTCTTTTCTATAACTGCAAATACAAGACAATTAACCTGATTCTTGACTGTTTCACAGCTATCCCAGTTGAATAACTACAATGTAATTGGCCAAAATCCTGTTAATGTCTTTCACCAGTTGCTTATCAAAGCTGAGAGAGACAGCAGGGGGTATGGAAACCCTATTCCTATAGGATTCGATAACCAGCAGTGCTATAACATATATAATTTGCTCAAGACATCGGCTAGTTTGTCTTCTGTGAACAAAATTGCTATGTTCATGCATGGGATAGAATTATTCTTTTTCCTTTTTGCCTCTGCTTCTAAAAATCTCTCATAGTTTGGGGACAATTTGGAAATGAAACATTAGGATTGTTTGAAGACAGAAGTGTTCAATCTTGACAACTTTAAAACTTCTGGACTGTAGCTTCTAGCCAGCCCACCATGGAACTCTGGGAGCTGAAATCCACAAGTCTTAAAAATACCCGTGATTTAAGGGCTTTTAGAGAGATACTTCACAATCTGCTAGCACATGGGTGTTAAACTTGCCGCATCATATTGCTGTCACATGACGTTTCACATCATTTTCTCCATTTGTGGAGCTGGAGTGGGCGTGGCCTGTGCATGATGCATCCAGCCCATGGACTGCCACTTTGACACCCCTGTGAGCACTAACAAAGGACTTGTCTTTGAAACACTTACATGGCTCTGTTGCTGAGTTGGCTATTGTTATAGTCTCCTTGCCTAGAGTTCTTATTTCTGTTTTTTAGTTTTTAAAGTGATGCTTATATTTTTTTACATGTGGTTTTATCTGTGTTGTGTGCTACCCAGACCTTTTTGTGAGATGTGCAGCTATATAAATTTGATTGATAAATAAATGGCCTGCAATTTTTGCAAAGCACCTTTTTCAGTGGCTTTGTAAAGCCCTATCAAATGCAGAAAGGAAGGTGAACATGGAGTAGGAGTTAGTGGAAATTGCAACTTCTATTTTAAAAGACACAAGGAACAATTCAGGATCCAAACTCTTATCTTTTTCATAACCAAGTATAATATATATACATTAAAAGTGAAAACACTCCAGATTTTTAAGCACACATTTATGTTTCACAACAGAAATGTGTATCTCACAACAAAGTCTTCCAATTCATTTTCACATTTGTTTTTTAACTATGTTTTGCAGAAAACATGTATTACTCCAGATTAAAATGTTGGTAGATATCCTATTGGAATTAGAATTAGTCTTCATTATTCTTAAAATGTGATAGGACATTGTTATAAGACGTTATTGCTGAAAATTTATTTTCCTTGTGATGGAATGTGTTAAATCTGATAGCATTGTGCCCTGAAGCCTTGATCTGTATGAGCAGCACCATATAAATTGGGATACACCCAATCCTATGCAACTTTGGCCAGAAAACTGCTCCCTTTTCCTTTGTGCCTATAGCAATGACTACTTATTTTCCCCCATTGTTGTTATTCAATCTGAGCTTCCCTGATTTTAACTCTTTAGGTGTTTTTTCTTCTATTTTGAAAAGAATCCAGTTTCACAAATCCAAATCAGCTTAGAGACAAAAATGTAACTTATATGGACATATATGTACACACAGAGAAACAGCTACAGAAAATCTAATTGCTACCACAAGTTGAATGGTGTTGATCTTTTAAAATAAAGAATTACACAACTTTGCTACAATTAGAGTAAAAAAGACTTTCTTGTAACCACTACAATTACATTAACCACCAGGAGGCAAGTGGTCACTGTAACTGAAAATACCACACAGGATATACTCTGGATAAAAAGAGAAGGGCTGGAAATCCTGTAAAACCTGAAACGTGGGCACAAGGAAAGTGGACTGAATATAGCATTCTGATAAATAAAACTACCATAAACCTCTGAAAAATGGTAGGACTTTGGGAAAAGCTGGGTATGTGTGCATGTGTGTAAAAATGTAATGGTGATATCCACTTTTTTTTTTTACTAAGAACTACTTTTGAAAAGTTAGTATATGCTCTAGTAAAATGTACAGTGATATATATGTGCCCTTAATTAAAATTAGTAGTTAGTACAAATAGTCTCAAGTTATGAATGTAATAATATTCCCTTTTTCTCATAACAATTTGGATCTTTGAGGAGCATATCCAAAGTTTTCAAAACTTGCATGTAATCATAGAGTTTATTTATTTCTCATTTCTATATACTGCCCATCTCACAACATGTGGCTCTGGGTTTGAATTGAGTCTGAACCATGGCAATATAGTAAAAGAAAATGTTAAGACACAGCATATATTTGGTGGTGTTCCAGTTCCTCTTTTTGTTTTGGTGATTTTGAAAATAATTCAGAAATCTTATAGTTCCATTTGGGTCATTTGGATTCTGAGTTATCCTTTCTTGGACTTTTGGTGACGTCAGTATGCATTCTGAATTGATGTTTTTATAAGCATATAGCCCTTATTAGGTATACCATTGTAGCAGAATTATCATCACTTATTTGGAATGCTTAGATAGGTTTACTCTCAGAATATATACCTTATTTTTGGAGTATAACACATACTTCCCCCCCCCTAAAATAAGGTGAAAATTTGGGTGCGTCTTACACACTGAATGTAGCCCCACCCATCCCCACCCTTTGGCCGTTTTCAGCCTCCACACTCTGTTTTAGACCTGTTCCAGGCTGCAGGGATTGCCACAGCACATCGCCGCCTCCATGCGTCGCGTTTTTGGCCACCATGCATCGCATTTTTGGCCTCCGAACACTCAGTTTTAGACCTGTTCCAGGCCATGGGGATCGCCACAGCACATCGCTGTCGATCACCGCCTCTGCGCGTTGAATTTTAGGCCTCCACACGCCCCATTTTGGGCCTCCACACATTGCATTTTTGGGCGGGTCCAGGCAGAAAAGAAATTACTTGTGCAAACTCTGAAACACTTCAGAATCATTTTCAAAGAGTACACATCCCAAACATGTTATGTTTCTTAATCTATTACTTGTATGCCATTTATAATTTAGTAGAAAGTTTAAACCAGAAGCAGGCAACTTGGAGAGCTGGCGGGGGTGGGGAGCTTTAACTGTCTCTGCTCCAAGTCCATTGGAGGATGGCTGTGACATAATGATGTCACTAAAGAGAGCCTGCTTGATAATTTTCAGTTCTTATTTAGCTTTTATTTGAGTTTTTTAATGTATGTATTTTATGTTAGATATGCACTATGTATGTATTAGTTTGTATGTATGTATTCAATTTTTATGCCACCCATTTCCCTTATAAAGCAGCTTTAGTAACCAATGCATCTCACACAACAGAGGTATTATATGTGTCAACCTAGGAGCCCCAGAACTGTGCATGCTGCTGCCTTCTGCTCCAGCTGTAGTTTCTGAATATTCTTGAAGAGTAGTCCCATGTAGAGCTTATTGCAGTAATCCAGCCAACAGATGACTAGGACATGAATGACCATGTGCAGGAGTCACAATCCAGGGCACAACTGGCACACAACATGAAGTTTTACAAAGGTCCTCCTAGCCACTTCTACCACTTGCTCTTTGAGTAGGAGTTGTGAATCGAGAAGAAATTCCAAGTTGCAGTTTGTTTGGGATAGTGCAACCCCATCAAGAACTAAAGCTGATAAACAACTGGGTCCTGAGATCTTTTACATCCACAAATCCCACTAGGCTCAAGGTTGACTCAGCCTTCCATCCTTCCGAGGTAGGTAAAATGAGGACCCGGATTGTGG
>JANHFL010008488.1:230328-241796 GCA_032468155.1 Oxyrhabdium leporinum
GCTTATAAGTTGTAAACCGCCCCGAGTCTTCGGAATGGGGCGGTATATAAATGTAAAAATAAATAAAATAAAAAATAAAAATATCCCTACACCCTCCAGGCACTGAGAAAGGGCAGCCACAGCTTTGCATGAAAATAATGCTGAAATATAATCTGAAAATACTTAAAGAAAAACTATTATCTAGTTATCCAGTTGTTGCCAGAGAGCTTATTAAGTGTCTTTGGTACGTGTTGCCAAATATGGGATTGCTAGCATGTTGGTGGTGTGTTTTCAGTTGAGTCATCATTGCAAAGCCTATGCTTTCGTGCCACCTCTGTAAGTGTAGCCTTTTAGATGAAATGCAAAACCAAAAGATTGGTTGCTTACAGTTCCTAGGTCTATTATACAAGAACGCCTGTACTGATTCTAAAGTCCAGGGGAAAAAGTTGGCCTCTAGTAATTATATTCTATCATTCAGTTTCTGCTGGCTGCATCACACATCATTTCCTGCCCTAAAAATAGTTACTGGTAAAGGATAATTTTGATGTTTCCACCCTAGGGATGGCTACTTTAAGAGAACAAAAAAGCTCCAAAATATGATGTGATTTGTTAGATGCAGCCATATAGTATAATTTCTCAGTTTCTTTTTGTAATTTTAGAGTGTTTTAATTAACATTTTTACTTCTGTAGGACATAAAAGTAGTAAAGAAAATTAATGGTAAAGATTATGGTCTTTATTTGTAGAGCTTAAGGCATAGAGTTACACATATTACATTTTTAAAGGGTCTATGTACTTTCTTTTCTAAACGCATAAAATATAGAGGGGGGTGTCTACATGTGTTTGCAAGCATTTGTACCATTCCGGCATATTCAGCTTGGAGCCAGATTGGCTTTGTAGTCAGGGCCAAGGTAGGTAAGAAGAGACAGATACACTTTTTTTGTTAATTTCACATATTTACTACTTCCTCATTTAAAACATAAGGCTCAGCTAGGAGTATTGAATCTGCCTTTACGGTAGCCCTTTTCACTTAAGGCAGTGTCTGGAGCAATCAAGTTCTGGGAGATTGAACATGGGACAAAGGAAAAATTCAGCAAATTCGTCCTTTCCAAGGACTTTATATGTGAATGGAAAGGACACCTTAATCAATAATGGTCTCCTCAAATTTAGTCTGGCCTTCGCTAGGCAATCTAATTTTCCCTGTGTGTAGCACATGGAATAGCTTCTTAGAAAATGTCTTGAAAGTCAGGGTACTATATATGGATCTGTCATCAACTAGATATAGATGTAGAAAAATGATATGTTCCCTTTGGAAAAAAGTCACCTGTTTTCAGCTTGTAAACCATGCATAATCGAAATAAATATTCGGATTACAGTAACACCGCTAGAACTGACATAATGGTTTATTTCCCATTTGAACACAATGGAAACAAATGCTGGACTAAAAGGCCTTCGGGTTCTGTTCTGTATTGAGCTTCTCTTGTCGCTGGCAGTCTTCTCTTTCCCACAGCAGCTAGTCCCAATGTGTACATTTTCCTTTCATGGTATGACAAGCATATTTTTAAAATTAAAAAAAAAAGATTCAAGTTCTGTTTTCAGTGGTTTTCATTTATTGTTTACATTACTTTGTAATTGTTCTTCTTTAAAAAATTAGATGGTAAATGAAAATTATTAATTGCTGCTTTGATTATAATATTAACATAGGATGGTGGTGGCATAGTTGAAAAAAATGGAAAGTTGATGCAGGAGTTTCTTATCAGGCAGTCATGCGGTGTGTATGTCTCCTAAATCTTAAATTCAGCTTTGTCAGCTCCTCAGATGTCCTCCAGTTTCCTCTTCTGATATTTTATCCTATATGATCCTTCCTCCTCCCTCAAAGATTGAGATGGAGATGCTAAGTCACTTAGGGGCTTGTATAACTTCAGAAGTGAGAAGTGAAGGCATTTGTTTCTGACTAAGGTCTTGACCATGTATCTGTGAGAAATCATGTGTTAGTCATTGAAGGTACAGCTTTCATATCACCAGATACAAATTCATGTTAGATTGTTTGTGCTTTTATCTGAATCTTACTATCATTGAATAAGTAAATGCTAATAATGTACGAAATGTTTTATAATGTGGGATATATATTTTTGCAAAAACCTTCAGATAAGCATGAAATAGGTGGTGGAGAAGGTATTAGATAACTGCATTAGTGAAATTGTTTTAGTGATATTAGGGAATGACCTGATCAAATAATAAAACTTGGAAGAAATTATTTTTTCACTTGATGATATTGTTCCTATAAAGAAAATACAAAAGGTTGGATCCAACAGAAAGGATAAAGGAAAAAAGATTTTTAGCACAGACACTTGTACAGTGATACATTCATTCAATGGCCTACTTCCATATATATATAAAAGGTGGCAAAAACTGAACACGTTTGAATTTAACTTCACTAAGTAATGAGGTGTGTAAACTGACATCTGAATGGAGAAGCCTTATTTATCCTGAAGAAAATATTTGGATAATATTTAAAAAATATCTAATATTTGGATAATATTTAGAAAATATTTAAGCCAATCTTAAAATATTGGCTGAATATCAATACAGCTTTATTTTAATTTTTACAATGATCATATTTCTATAAGACTTTGCCCAGAGTGCCCACCTACTGAAAGTTGAATTAAGGAGCTGCTATAAAGCAAAATGATTTTCTTCAAATAAGAACAAAAACATTTTTTTTAAATGGCACTGAGGAACTAATCTGGACTTGTGTATAAACAAGTTTAAAATCCATTTGCATATGTGGGCTATTGTGGGAAGGAAACTTGTATAAGAAACAGCATGTGTCGTTCTTAAACACTTAACTCAGTGAAGAACTGAAAACTGTGACACCATTACAAGGACAAAAAGCAGACTGCTGAAATCCACAGAGATTAGCAGCCTTAGTACACAGAAGCACAATTGAGAAAAGCCATGTATGGCCATGTTGCAGCAGGAGCTGCTGTGATTGGCTGCTATCACTCAGTCTTTGCCAGAGTAGACAACAGGTGCAGAGTTGCTGACAGGTGTGAATGTCTAGAATACGTAAGATTGCTGATGCCCAGTGATGTAGCCTTATGTCAGATTGTGAAGTGCTGAGCTCTCATGGAACAAGAATCCAACTTGCATGTTTTTCAGATCAGTTGAACTGTACTCATTCACCCCTTCCTCTCCTCTCTTCCTGGGCTCTTGGTGAATGCCTTGATGACTAAACTTAAACCCTGCTAGGGCCTCAGGACATTGAAGTCTGAGTAAATTTGTAGAAGAGTTGTATATGTATCATTCTTTCCATTTGGATTTTATTTAATTAAGTGGTGTATAGACTGGATTGTCTGAAATACATCTTTTTCCAATCTGGCACCTTCCACCCTACAAACTGTCATGGTTCCTTAGTCTGTACTTAGACAGTGTCATGTTTTACTTGGTACATGCTTCTCACATTCCATGTTCCAGTTGCATGTGTTCTTGTGAAATAATAAACTCCTTTTGCATCTTATGTTCTAAGGAGTGCAAGTGCCTTTTGCACCATCAGTGACCAGACTTCCTTGTAGCTTTTTTTGTGTCGTTATCGCAAGATCTACTTTTAAAAGTTCAATAGTCTTCCCCAATAAGTAGATAAATGGCTTTCGTCCTGCATTTGGTGCTCAAACTCATATAAATGTTATTGTGATGCCCATACAATTTGTTTCTGTCATACAGACATATTTTTTTTCAATTGCTGTTTCATACATTTTATTTGGGGGGCTTTCTCCTACATATCCTTTGGGAATTGCCCTTAGCATCATCTGTTCCTTTTCCATCTTCTCAGCATCTTGTTCCCAGTAAATAAATCTCTGCATCTCTAAAGTTATTCAACCTTTTCAACCTATCACTGGGTTTTCAGCTATGGATTGTAAAAATAAAAAGTTATATGGATATATTTTGTTTTAATCATTACAACAAAAATTCCCTAATTTTTAAAATGAGAATAAGAGCTGACATTCAGAAATGCTACCAAGCATTTTTATTGAACTTTTTGCACTGCCAAATAAGAGCGGCAAATGTTATACTCACAATAGGGTTGGATTGGGAATATACTGCACAAATTCCTGCCTCCTTGTGTTACTGAAGACATAATTCTTCCTAATGGGAGCAAGGAGCATAAGACCTGGCTGGCCTTCAATGACAGAGAAAGACATTTGAGATGCACTGCAAAAAAAAAAAAAAGATTTGTTCCTCTTTATATTTCAGATCTCTGACTTTTTTGTGCAGGCTATTGGCACCCCAGAAATCTGAATGGCCCTGTTCTTTGATTGGTATTTTCTCTATAGAATTTTTAAAAAGTTTATTTAAAAAATAAATAAATACTATAAGATGCTAAAAATGTACTAATTTTCAATATATCAATTCCAAAATTCAGAACTTGATGTACAACAAGACTAGTCTCAAAATCCTGATAAAACTTCTAGTAAGATGATAGCAAGGTAAAATTGTAAATTTAACCTGATTCTTTGCTCCAAAGTGATTGATAAGTAGTTATTTCAGTTTCTCTTCTGGTTTTTTGTAAGTTTGTGTGTCAAGGGAAAATTTTTGATCAAAGCCTTTCATTAATGTTGAAGATCATGCTAGTGTAGATAACTGATTATATTAGGTATTACTTTATAGGAACTGATTTAAAATGTTTTTTAAAAACAAGATTGTTCAGGTTATGATATTACATGTCTTGTTTTGATTGAATTCATTGCCCTGTGTGTGTTTAAACTATTGATGTTTCTATTCCAGAGAAAAGCTGTGATGGTAATACAGATATTTTATTAGACGTTATACTCTCTTCCTTTACTAATTCTAGTTTCATAAGAGCTGTCTTTGGTAACAAAAGCTGCCGTTTATTGACCTAAACATCTCAATTCACTGTCTGTCCCTAATGTATAACGTGACAGCCTTCAGCCAATCTGTACTGTGGTAAAGGCCCTGAATCGCTTTTGCGGCCTCTGTCAAGGCTTCAACTTTCTAAATTATGTATTTCAGACGTTGAGAAAGAAAGGACTTAATGGCTGTGACAGTCCAGATCCTGATGCAGATGATTCAGTAGGTCACAGCCCTGAGTCTGAGGACAAGTACAGGAAAATTAATGAAGATATTGATCTAATGATCAGCAGGCAAAGATTATGTGTAAGTACTCTGAATTCCCTTTCATTTTTTTTTACTTTCTGATATTTCTCTGAACCTGGCAGGCATTGAACAAGAAAGAAAACAAAGGCTGTGAAAGCCCTGATCCAGACTCCTCTTATGCCCTCACCCCACGCACTGAAGAAAAATATAAAAAAATTAATGAAGAGTTTGATAACATGATCAAGAGCCATAAAATTCCTGTAAGTACCAAAGGTTAGATGGCTGTCTGCTGATAACCACTGCAGTAACACACCCTAACCCTTTCAGTTTTGGTTTCTTCCAAAAAAGCAGATTCAGTGAGGGACATATTTTGACAGCACCCATTAAAACCAACATGCTTAGAGGAAATAGGACCCAATTATCTTTTTCTTTTTTTTTTCACTCTTGAAGTGTGGAAAGTTCCTTCATGACATGTGTTTGACAAAACCTAAAGAAGGAAGTTTTTGAAAGTGGACGTTATGTATAGTAAATTTACAGAATTCTGGTTTACCACACCGAGCTACCCCAAAGTGTATTTAGAGAACATTGGTAAAACATGCTGTGGAGAAGCTGACATTCTCACAGTTTTTTGTGGGTCTGAATGAAGAAGAAGCAACAGTATACAATGAAAAAGATCTTAATGTAATATATTCAAGATAGTGAATCCTGCTAGTACTGGAATTCACTGTGTTCTTAATTCAGTTACCACACTGAAGGGTTATGTAGCTACTTGCTAGTTGCAGGAAAAGAGTCTGCATGAGAATCTAATGGTAGCATTCAATCATTTATGTGTGTTGAGGATAACTTTACAGCTTTATCAGACAATTTGCTTTGATTCCACCAGCATTTCTCTTAATGCTTTAACGAGCGCTAAATTTTGTTTTAACCACAGCCAAATTTCTAACAGTCATATGCCTTGCCAGATACTTAAGAGAAATAACTGCATGTAGCTATTTTGTTTGCATAGACATAAATGGGGGAAATTTGTGTGAATATGACAAGTACATAATATGGATAGTATTATTACATGTATTCAAGTGGACACTTGTTTTCATCCATTCTAGACTTAAAAAAAGAAGTCCTTTAGCACTTCAACATATATCAAAAATATTACTCATAAATGCTTATGCATTCAAATTTTGTATTCCCCTACATGTGAATCCTTTAGAAACTGTCACACAATTGGTTATTTAATTACAATATTAACATTTAATATTGCAAAGTTCCTTAATATCTCCTGTTGATAAAGTGACAGTGATTTTAAGAATAAAACCAGGATGAGTTCACTTGTAATAAGTCCTGTGAAGTCCTGTAAACCTCAATCTCTTTCATGTTACGCTAAAACATAGTAATGGGAACCAAGTAGTGAGACATACCAACCTTGATTATCATTTACCATGGCTGTCATTTATCTATATGTATAAATTGATCTTTATATTTGTAGATTAAATATTTAGCTAACTATAAAAGTTAGGTTCTTTTAGGAGCATCTATAAGTTGAACATAAAAAGCAAAGAAAAATAAACAGTAGTCAATCCTTAAAAAGAGAGTCCAGACCAGGAAACCAAAACCAAGAATACTAATATTATCTTTATTGTAAGGTCATAGTAATAGAATCTTGCAAGTCTGAAGGCTTCTCCCCTCCCCTGCCTTTATTGTCCAGAGAACTAGAGAAGGTCAATGCTGAGATGCTTTCTTCATCCCCAGATCCACTTTGGCCTCAGATTTCTTATATCAGACCATTGTCTAGGCTCCTCCTTCCTCTTAAGGTTATGTCTCAGCCCATTACATCTCTTACAACAGAAAAACGAAACGAAAAATAGTAAAACTAAATAAATAAAAAACTATACAAGACACATTTATGAATGCATAAAAGTATAAAATTTCTACATAAGCATTTCAATTAATGTTAGATGTATTTCATATTTTATTGCAATTATCCAAAATGAATCTATATTGATAACTAATTCATTCCTATCTTGGTAATAGTATCGACCCAGAAGTCCATAGAGAAGCAGGGATCTTATATTTCCAAAACTGTAGAAAATTGAAGGTTTTTTTTTAACTTTCTTTGTCCAAATGTCAGTTTCCATGCAATAGGAATCTAGTTTCTATTTAAAAAATGAACATGTGACAACACTAGTCTTCTTGTTACTACATGTAATGATTTCTTCCCAAAGCAAAACAATTATAAAATACTGTACAAACATGTTTGCACGAAGCATTAATTGACTGCATCTTTCTTTAACAACATGACAGTTTATTCAGCTTTTTCTATATAAATACAATGGAGTTCAGTAAATCTAAAGTATTGTTGTTTATATTGTTACTAAATAAAATGTAACCTAAGATCTATTGAAATTTCTGGGATTGATGTTAACACCTCTTTCCATTGTCTAGGTAAACTAATGTCTTATTCTTTATTCCATTTAATTACAATTGCATATCAAAATGATTCACACTAACAGAATTTATATAAAAAGTAATTGTAGACGGGGTTTTGTGTCATTGGATTTAATAATCACCCAGTTGTTTTCAAGACTTAAAACGCTGCATGCCCTAATTGGGATGTCAATAAATGTAATTGTAAATACTGTCTCTGGGATGTTTTAGGGATTTAGTATTCATCCTTTAAAGTTAAAAAAAAAATCCTATGGTTTTAAAAGTCATCATTTTCACTTAACTGATACAAAGTCTAAAACCCACCTACTGTACAAGTTTTACATACATATTTTAGAGTAGTTTTATTAAAGATTACAATTACAACAGAAAAAAATCATATAAACTAGAAAAGACTAAAAGAAAAAAATGGAAGGTATAGAAAAGACAAAATAGAAATAAAAAATAAATTTATACAATAATATAGTAAAGAAAAATAAAAGAAATACATAAAGAATAGACTTTTCCCTTCATCACAACTTTATTTAAAAAATAATTTTATTTATCAAAATATGTAAATTTTAATTAGTTTTGAGCTCTAGATTACTCCATAGCATCAACTTAGGATAGAAAAATGATCAAAGTACTATTTCCTAAAAATAATATACCATAATCTTCAATTATCATAATAAGAGGAGCTGTATTAAACTTCTTATATTTTGATCCTATAGAAGTCCTAATGTGTGAATATGTGGCTGTAGATTTTGTGGCACTCCTGAATTCAAAGACCTTCCATCTTCATCTCCGAAAATGTTAGAACTCTGTATACTGTACCAAACTGGTGTGCAGTTGGGAGATTTCCTAGACTCATGGTTCCTGTTAAAAGAGCAGATAGCAACTGTGACTAAGTGGATATTTACACTGTTTTCCTTGTCATGCCTTCATCATTCCCAATTGAATTACAAGTAGTTGTTGACTTGTGATCACCACTGAGCCCAAAATTTCCAGTGCTGAGCAAGACAGTTGTTAAGTTAGTTTTGCCCTGTTTTATGGCCTTTTGCCCCAGTTGTTAAGTGAATCACTGCAGTTGTCAAATGAATCTGGTGGTCATTAAATAATTCAAACTACCCCCATTGATTTTGTTTGTCGGAAGCTGGCAGGAAAGGTTACAGATGATGATCCCATGATCCCAAGAAGGTGAAACTGTCATCAATACATGGCAGTTACCAAGTACCCAAATTGTGATCACGTGACCATGGGGATGCTACAATGGTTGTAAGTGTGAAAAACGATCACATATCAATCACTTTTTTCAATGCATGGACTACCCATACTGTAATGTGTTGTACATGCTCTTGAACAGTATTTGAAAGCTGCAATGTTTCAGAATATAGCAGCACAGGCAGTTTTGGATACTTCATGATCAACCATGTGAAATCTGTGCTCTGAAATTTTCATAGGCCCCTCATGGGTATAATTCAGGGTGTTGATTGTCATATATACAACCTTCAATGGCAGAAACCCATGGAAATTGCAGGAATGCCTGTATCTGATTGCTTCTGCTCACTCCTTCAGAAGCAGGACTGATGCGTTCAAGGTCCCTTCTGTTAGGAACTGTCATCATGTAGGACCTAGAAAGGGTGCCTTTCCTGTTGCAGCATTTATGGAGAAGCATTCTCCTGAAGATCCGTAGGCATAAGGCATTAAATCCTGAAATGGTTTCCCAGGCATTTGGGCCTGGAAGTTAAATCATGTCTGATCTACACTGTTTGATACCGGAATGGTTTTTAGACTTTAGGCATATGTTGTATTAATACTATTATTTCAGATTAGTAATGGTAAATATTTGGAATGCCAATCAGCTGTTCCACAGCTAAAGGAGAAGCAGAAGAACAGGAGCTGGCAGTAAAACATGGAGATGCTTGGCAACATTTGGGTTGGTGGCAGTGGTACTGTAAATTTATTACTTTTAAAAAAAATCTGGATAGGCTGCACAAGTTGTTTGACTGGCTACATGAGGCCTCAAAGCCATATGGTGTGTAGGCCTGATATAGACATTACCACTTTGACCACTTATCCTCTGTTACTTTGCTCTTTCTCAAGCTACTTAACATCCATGTAAAAGATGTGTGGATTTTTTTTTCATCTTTGTTATGAATAAATCTGATAATCCATAGCAGGTATTAAATATGGTTATGGCATTTTAATTTTGGTGGGAGTCTCAAGGAATCTTAATCTTAAAGAGGACTATCTAGTCAAATATACCATTCAGCAGAAATGCTAAATAATTTGAGCAAGCTCTAAGGCATATAGTCTTTATAAAATAAAAAGTGGGTCATATTTACAATCACTTTAAATAATAAAGTTAATAAAGACTAAGGCAATAAGAAAGATATTTTTCTATTACAGAAATAACTGTTTGTCTAGATGTAGTCATGGATATATTTTTTCTAAATTCAAACAAAACTCTTATTATCTGCAATGATCAGAGAAATTAGTTCATTCTTCTGAAAGTCAGTAAGCTATTTTGCAAAATGTGACTATTTACAAAATCAAAAATGTTCTCCAGACAGTATGACTATGAATAGTCTCAATCATCCAGGTCATGGTTGTCCCAAAGGAACTTTTTTCCCAAAAGGCAACTGGATTTTCTGGGGTTATATTTTCCTTTGAAATTATTTTGCTTTTTATCCAAGAAGATTTTTCAGTTCTTTAATTCAGAACTGAAGAAGCTTCTTGGATAAGAAGTGAAACATTTTCAAAGGAAAAAAACCAGAAAGACGAGTTGCCTTTTGGGAAAAAGCACCTTTAGGTCTCAAAACAATAACAAAATATACCTGACATAGGTAAAGCTGCATATATGTGCAAGGTTTGTTTTCCAGATGGGAGACATTTGCTATTAAGAAGTGTTGCCTTTTTTTCTTAGATTGTTTAAAAAGCATTCATAAGGTGGTATATGGTATTTTTTAGTGTGTTAAAGAACACTTGACAGACCTGATCTGGCCTTTATAACAAATGTCATACTTCAGCAAACTTTTGGAGAAGTTAATACTTAATCAAGAGGCCAGAAAATCTTCAAATGGGACCAATGTTAAGAGTACTATTTTCTGAAATGCTTAACATGTGCATGCAATTTTTAATTTAATGCATGCACACTCATATTTCCTTTCCCACTCATTGTCTTCTCACTTGCCTAATGCCATATGTTGAAAAGAAAGCTTTGAAGTTTCCAGTGTGATTTTATTTTGGCTAAGCTTCAACCTGACACTGTTGCTTGATTAGGATTTACTGACTAAATGGCCTTGTGAAATATCCTACCCTTCTTTATTCTTCAATGGAAATCTTACTGTTTTAGACTTGCTTCTTTTCAAATCCTTTCACTTAGGCTTGTGATAGGAAACTCAGACCTCTACTCAAATGGAATTGCAGTATTAAGGAACCAGATGTAATGAAAGATGGAAAGAAAAACAGATGGAGCTCCTCTTGTAATAATGTAATAATAAGAGATAAGGCTAGCTTAGCAACCTGTTTCCTGTAGTAACCAGCCAGGAAGCCTGTTCGCAGCTGTAAACTTCTTATACCTAGCATTTGGTAGAAGGGTAGTTATTACTATAGAAGTTCTGCTATTATGATGCTCTCCAGTGTCAGTTTTTAACCCTTCTATGTTAATGTCCAATATTGCATCATGCAGAAACATATTCTGTCAATGGTTCAAACAACTTTCAAGGAAGCATTTCCTTTCACCTTTCTTGTATTGGCCATTAATTAGTGATATCAGTGAAATGATAGAAAACACAAGGCTTGCAAAACTTACTTTATACATATAGAATACATTGCTGGCAGTCTCAATCTTAGCAATGTTTCAGACCAGAAATAAAGTCTAATTATCTATCTATCTATCTATCTATCTATCTATCTATCTATCTATCTATCTATCTATCTATCTATCTATCTATCT